>VUYV01000017.1:6040472-6262736 GCA_008711295.1 Anarhynchus alexandrinus | reverse complement strand
CTCCTTACAGACTTCCAGCTCAGCTTTAATGCAAGTGAGGCGCTGGTGTTCGCAGCCTCACCAAGCCGGGCAGCTTTGCTGATAAACATAACTTCCACCAGGGCTGTGAGCAAAGCTACGTCCTGTCATGGACATGTTGTTGAGAAATCCCTCAGAGCCTGGGAACCTGGGCAGCACTTGCTCCTCAGCTGCTGGCTTGGTTGGTGTTCCAGGCACATGGGTTCCCAGCACCAGCCTAGCTGGCTGTGGGAGGGTCTGCCCTGCCCATTGCAGCATGGCTGCTTCTATCTGTCGTTTGGAGAGTCCCTGGCAGGCAGCTGGGTGCCCCCTTTCCCTGGCCAAACACTGCACTAGTCAACAGTCGCCCTGCTACTTAATATTTCAAATATGTGTGAATAATCTGCCACCGCTGCCGTTCCCAGAAAATTTTTTTTTGATGCCACCAAGTTAGGCTGGAGTATTGATCCACTGAGGGTAGGAAGGCTCTACAGAGGGATCTGGACAGGCTGGATTGATGGGCCAAGGCCAATGGTGTGAAGTTCAACAAGGCCAAGTGCCGGGTCCTGCACTTGGGTCACAACAACCCCATGCAGCACTACAGGCTTGGGGAAGAGTGGCTGGAAAGCTGTCTGGTGGAAAAGGACCTGGGGGTGTTGGTCAACAGCTGGCTGAATATGAGCCAGCAGTGTGCCCAGGTGGCCAAGAAGGCCAACAGAATCCTGGCTTGTATCAGGAATAGTGTGGCCAGCAGGACTAGGGAAGTTATTGTCCCCCTGTAGTCAGCACTGGTGAGGCTGCACCTCAAATACTGTGTTCAGTTTTGGGCCTCTCACTACAAGAAAGACATTGAGGTGCTGGACCATGTCCAGAGAAGAGCAATGAAGCTGGTGAAGGGTCTAGAGAGCAAGACTTATGAGGAGTGGCTGAGGGAACTGGGGTTGTTTAACTTGGAGAAAAGGAGGCTGAGGGGAGACCTTATTGCTCTCTACAATTACCTGAAAGGAGGCTGTAGCGAGGTGGGGGTCGGTCTCTTCTCCCAAGTAACAAGTGATAGGACAAGAAGAAATGGCCTCAAGTTACGCCAGGGGAGGTTTAGGATGGATATTAGGAAAAATTTCTTTACTGAAACGGTTGTCAAGCACTGGAACAGGCTGCCCAGGGAAGTGGTGGAGTCACTATCCCTGGAGGTATTTAAAAACTTGTAGATGTGGCGCTTATGGACATGCCAAAAGCTGGTCTGTTTTTTCCCAACAGTTCTAGTGGGTCTAATAAAAGATACTACCCTCTGTCCACACGACCTTATTGCTTTATGTTCTTGGACCATTACAGCCCAAGGCTGCTAGCACCACCACTGCCAAGCTGGGGTAACTGTTATTTGTGCTGTGACTGAGGTCAGGCAAGTCAGCCTGCTGGGGTTATGGTTTTTCTGAAGCAGTCTTGAGGAAAACAGCTGATCGAGTGCCCAAAGCGCATTTTCCCTTTCTGGGGCTTTGGGAAAGGTGGCACATTTTTGAGGTCATGCTGCATCTTTGGCCCAGGGCTCCTGGCCCCATCTTGGAGCTGAGATGCTTGTTTGTTTTCTCCTACCTGGGTCTCCACACCTGCAAGGCTGGAGGACTTGTGCTTGTTCACTGTTTTGCAGGTGCTTTTGCTTTTTTTGGATCAGAGAACATCAGGTGACAAACTGCATCTTGCCCTGTAATTCAGAGTATTTACATATAAGTCAAACACAAGTACTGCAGTGGGTGCTCTCCCATTTCAAAACCTTTTTCCTATATTCTGTTAGGCTGGAGATAGCGGAGGTGAGCTACTGTGTGGAGGCAGGGCAGTTGGATGTTGTGGTTAAACCCCTTCTCCACTGCAGACTGTCCAGCTCCATGGCAGCATGTCATGTTGATATTGCTAAAGTAGGTACGCAAGGCTGAAAAAAAGAATTCAATATTTATGGTTCACATGTATTTTCTAGTAAAGCTTTTTGTAGGGAAAAGACTAATTACATAGGTCACAGTCTGTTGGGATTTTCCAGCCACCATAATCAGATATATCTTAACTTTGTTCCAGGGTTCAATTTTTGTTATGCCATGAGTGTGGGCTCTTCCTCTGACTTGGCTGTATTTTTGATGTATGGGATCAGTGGTTTGAAAGTCCTGAATTGCTGTTCATTTGAAGTTGATATAAAACATCTTAGTGTTTCTCTTGGGCTTTTTTCATCCCTGATTGACCTTCTCATTATGTCAACTAAAGAAATAGCGTGGCTCTTCTGCATCAGTGCTGGGGTGGGAGGGCCATGGGTGTGCGGGGCCACGGCACGGGTAGCCGAGGGACAGGGAGGGGGTGGATGCTTGTTTTGGAGAAGCTGTCAGGGTGCGTGGGAGGATGGCATGGGGGAGGCCAGGGAAGGAGGAGGAGGCCCAGGGAGAGAGGCAGTAGGGTCAGGCTGAGAAAACATTTGGAAATGCTGACCCAGGGAAAATGTCAGTACAGGACTTGATTGCTGGGCTGGAAGATGAGCAGTGCCCTCTGAAGATAAGCCCAGCTGGCAGACCCTGCTGCTGGACATCTCCAACCCTGGGCAACATGGCTGGGCACCTGGGCTGGGGATAGAGATGAGCACAGTGGCCATGTGGAGATGGCACAGCACGGGGGCTTCCCACCCCATCATTCCTCTACTGTGCGCTCTGTGTCACCCCTACTAGTGTCCGTGCACTTAGCCACAAATCGAGTGGGTAAATATTCCTGCTTTCCAAGTTTTGAAGTGGAATAAAGAAAACAGAAGTGTGTCATCACCTGCATCTGGGCACGTGTGCTGTCAGAGAGCACCGAGTGCAAATAAAAATAGTGAGGTGAGGGTGGGGAAGCTGGAGGTGGAGGTGTTGTAAGAGCTGTGCTGTGCGGCAAAATGTTCCTGCCACCGACAACGTTATTCGGTGGTAATGTCTTGCACACTACTTTTAGATGTTGTTTCATGCCATTCCCGCTCTCTTTCCCTGTTTCAATTCCAGGATGGCTCTGGACGGAGAAAATGAAGGCAGGATTGGAGGTGTGTAAGACACTCTACTCCTAAATTAAGCAGGTATGAAAGCCTGAAGCATATTAAGCATTGAAAGGATCAATGCGTTGCTTTAACTTCCTGAGCATGGTTGAGACTCAGAGGGGAGAAAATGGGGGGAACACTGGGGGGTGGTCCAAGCTCAGTTCACAGGGGTGAAGCTTGGCCCCTGGCTGCTCTTCGCACAAGACATCTCTCTTCACCAGCGAAAGTCACTGGCTTGGGTCCCGTAGCAGCACAACCAGGACCTGTGCCGTGAGGTGAGGAAAGCCTCCCTCTGCCGCGGTCTCTTACATACCTGCTGGGTGCGCACCGTCAGTGGGGCTTTGGGCAGTGGGGAGATTACCTGGTCACTGGAAGTTGTGCTGCGCCCTGAGGGCCTCACTGTGGCAAGGTAAATTGTATACCAGGTTGGTGGTTTGCTCTGTCCTCACTGGGCATGGCAGGCAGCTCGCGGGCACTGGATCATGCTAGTTGGAATATGGGGTGGTCCCAGAAGTGCATCTCTGCTGGGAAACATTTCTTACCAAAGCAGAGTTAAGCTCTGGTTACTGCTGGGAGCTCCCATGCTGGGTCAGTGCAATGTCAGCAACCCCAGACCCAGCAACGTGCCTCCTCTTTCCTGCTGGCTGAAGATGGCCTCTCTTCTAGGGCAGAGAGACCGAACCTTTCCTTTCTGCTGGTATTTATTTATTTTTTAAAACAGAGGGATTTCTGCAAAAAAGCACATGGGCTCTGATGTGACCCTTCCGTGTTCCCGTGCAGCGCGGACCTTCTTATTTCCTGAACGGCTTGCTCTGCACTCAAGTTAACTCACACCCTGGATTTTGTCCAAGTACATTTTGTTTCTTGATATAAGGCCAGGCTTTGCTGAGTTGTGGTGCCGTTTTTTTTTCTCCCTGCTCTCCTCCCTGTTTCTCTATTATCATTCTCATTGCTGAGTGTTACTGGCACCCTGTAGCCAAAGTGGGGGGAGAGCAAAGCCCAGCCCCATGCCTGCTTCTGACAACAGCTGAAGCAAGTGGGATGAAGCTGCGGTGAACGCCTTCGTTAACGAGCCTGTAGGTTGAGCTGTCCCGAGCTCAGCCCGGCACTGAAAGGTATGTCTGAAACCAGCTGAAGCAGAAAACATTTGAACTCTACACCCTGCCAAATAGCTTCCAGATGTGCAAGATTCAGCCTCGCTATGGACTCTGACTGTAGCTCTGCCAACATACGTCTGCATGTTTCTGGTGCACAGGGAACATGAAAGTAGATCTTTTACAACATCTGCTGCCTTTCCCTAGTTCTCCCTCCCTGCTTCTTGTGGTCCTTTTCCTATATTTCATCCTTCCATATAGAAAAAAGGAAGAGCTACAAGTCCTTCTACTGATTTATTAAATCTTCCCTGCATGTTTCATACCTTTTTGTGCTGGCAGAGTGGTAAAAAGGGAGGGAAAGAGAGAGACCTTGTTCTTCTGCCTAGAGATCAAGCCAGTGCCCAGGTCCTTTAATGAATTCTGTATTGACTTGGGGCTCAGCTGGGTGTTCTTCTTGCAGAATCAAATCATAAAATGGTATCAAATTCCACTGAAGAGGGGCTTTTGTAAAAAACAGATTTATATTGCTGTCACAATAAGAATTACTGTCTTAATTCTGCAATCACCTGGGCCTGAGGGTTGTCAGAACAGAGCTGGCCAGAACAGGGGAGGGAGAGAGCAGGACTGCTGGGGATTAGGTTATATGAGAATGTGATAGTATCTCTTATTTGCAAATAAAGAAAATTATTGCTTTTTAAGGTCTTACTTTTAAAGTACTGTTTTGGTTAAGAAAAAAGACAACAGAAGCCTTCCTTTTCTGCTGTTCCCAAACAAACCAGTGTAGATTACCCTATCTCTTCAGGTTTGCTATGACTTCTTATCTCTGGCTCCACAAATGGTGGTTGGTTGCCGACCTTTGTTCCTACACCAAAAACTGCGTATTCTTCAAGAAATAATTATCTTTGGACCCCATAGCTGTGTTGGTCTCATCTGTTCTGGGAAGCTAACCAGACCCAGGCCTGGGATATATTTTGATGAGAGACCACCTGGGAATCACAGAAGCCATCTACATACGCCAGGGAGTTGTGGTCAAACTCTTGGCACATCGTAGACCACAGGAATCTAATGAGTGGAAAGACTTCATTTGGCCCCATCATCACTGCTGACTTGATTGATGGGGCTGAGATGCAGCCATAGTGACATACCTATTTCTGTCTTCCTGCTGTGATGTGCTGGGGCAGGGTGTGTGGTATATGAGAAGCTTGTCAGTCAACTCACAGGACTCGTGCGGATGAAAATGTCAAACGGAGGATGTCTGTGCGGTAGTGCGTATTGCGGAGCTGGGGGAGGGAGACAGGAAGACATGGTGAGATAGAAAAAAAGGTGTTTCCTAATCTAGTCTGTCTATAGTGTAGACTGCCTGCTTTTGTCTTCTGCAGTTTAGAGCAATCAATGTAGTAATGCTCACCTGTTGCTACAGCATTTGCAATTAATCTGCCTGGGTGACACCTGGCCCTGAAGTAACTTGTAATTTTGTTGGGGCAACATCTCTGAGAGCTCTGATTCTCACCAGCAGCTCCATTTAGCCAGGAGTGCAAGCATGTTCCTGATTTCAGGCACACAAGGAGTCTAGCCGGTGTGCTTCACACTAGGCATGCATGGAGGGACCTGCAAGATCACAGCCATCCTGGTCCAGCAGCCAACCTTGTAGGGGTGGTGTGTCTCTTGGAGACTTTTGATGTCTGTGGGGGTCCTATCTTCCTTAAAGCATTTTCTCTAGTGGAAGCCTCACCTTCTGGTGCTGTGAATGTATGGACCAGATCTGGTTATAAACCTCATTTAGTGCAGCATAAATCGAAAGCTGTTGAGATTTTATTCCCATTATCACTGTTTTATTGCTATGTTTTCTAAATGGTTTGCTTTTTAAGTTGCCTTTTCTTCTGATTGTTAAGACAAAAGGTTTCTGTGCCACAATTAAAGATGACTAGGGAAAGGCATGAACAGGTTACTGAGGAAAAAAGGGTTTGGGAACTAAAATTATGGTCTTAGTTCACCTCTCCCCCCTTCTTCCTCGAGTATAGCAGATAGAGGAGAAAAGAGGCCCTGATATTGGCTGCTGCTTCATCTCTTGACATGATTTATGTAACTTTGTGTCAAAACTGAAAAGATCTGGATGGAACAGCTTTGCTTTTACAGAGACCCACTCCCCGCGGTTTAAATCTTAGAGACAATTTTATGTTGTGAAGCGTCTGGAAGTCTCCTTGGCCCCTTTCCAGCTCAGTGTCCCATGGAACATCTTCCTTCGAGGGCCCCCAGTGAGTAACCTCCGACTCCATGCCTATGGGACAAAGCAAAGTATCTCAGGTTCAAAGCTCCTGGGCTCCTCCTCCTGTAATCCCTGCCCAAGTATTATTTGAACAGGGAAAGAGAACAGGCGAGTAACAGCAATGCCATTTCAATTGCACAGGATACAGCTTAGTCTAATAAACAGTACCCCTGATATCATCATTCTGCGTGTTAACGCCAACATCTCCTTCAGTGCCCTACTTGTAATATCCCCGAGATAATCACAGTAACTACTGTAAGCACAGTCCAGATAGAAAAGAAGATAGTAAAGGAGACCAGACTTGCTTCAGTCTTCGTGTCTGTCTGCTCCTCCCTTTACTCAATTAGTTTTGGATCTGACTTTTTTCATTCACAAGTCATGTCTTTGATCTACTGCCTCAAGTACACCCTAAGCCACTTCTGTCTTCCTTCTCCAGTTTCTTAGGCTTACATTATTGCTCCCTGATGGCTCTGATCTCACATTTTGAGCTGCCCCAGGCCTTTCTGATATTCCCAGTGAAACTACAACAATCTTCTCTCTTCAATCATTTTTAGGTGTAAATTTGATCTCTACGTTAGTCTGCCAGCTGACTTCTCTGGAGAATTCTATACCCCACTGCTCTGTATGTGTGCTGAGATCGAACATGGAGAAAGTGTAAAAATGGGAGAATACAACTCATTTATATCTGAAGCGAAGCCTGTTTGCAAATGCAGCACTTTTTCTTGTTGTGTATGATGTTGAGTAACCCCTAGAGCAGGCTTCATGTTGCTCCCCAGTCTTACAGGGCTGATTTCCCAGATGTCCTGGGAGCTTGAGAAGTTGGTAAGGGTAACGATGCAGGACAGCACATCTGGGACCCTTGTCTCTAGTAGCTATAAGAAGGTTTTGGACTGGCAGGAGGTAAGAAGATGTTAACATTAGAGCAAAGCAAAGCCTGCTCTAACCTCTGTGCTTTTTGCCTTTATCAGCCACTGACTGGCCAGACTTTGTCTGCTAAGTCTCAGTGAGTAGTGTGGTTAACTACTTTTTCAGAGGTTGGACTGTCTGCATGCCATTCATCTTGGTCATTGGCATCATGGTCAGCTGGGGTCTGTCGTATAATGTTTGTTTCTTTCATGTGTAGCAGGGACCACTTAAGACGGAGTAAGTATTGCCAATCAGAGGATTTTAGTGCAAACCTATGATAATGAAATCCATCTTCCTCATATTATTTTTATATTGTTACTATGTGTTGTTATTATAAACAATGATTTACATTAAAATCTATGTTACTTTCATGATCAGTGCAGGTTTTTGCAGTTTGGTTGTGGTGGCTGAGGGACTCATGACTAGTGATACTGCTTCTTCAGTCCGTACAAGTCAGACTCAAGGTGGTTATTTTGGACTATGTGTTTTCTGTCTCTTCCACTCTTTGCAGACAGCGATGTGGGGTCCCTGGATCACGCTGGCTATGGGAGTGTCTGCAGCAATTCCACCAAGATTGCAAAGACCAGGCAATGGAAAGGGACAGCAGGAGAAACAACAGCTAGAGGGAGGGTATGCTTAGGCACCTGGTGTGGATTGCTTCTCCCATGAATCTACTTTGCCTAGTCTTTCTAATTCTCATATTCCATAGCCCCACAGAGACTAATAAGCAGCACAATTTGAATATCAGTGAAAAATAAGACACTTCAATACATGGACAAATATTACTAATGAGTACAGACCTGTATCCTAACTGTACGGATTTTAGCTTGGCTTTTTCATAGCAAGGGGAGAGTTTCAGAATAAGAACAAGCCACAGCCACTGCATGCAGCGAAGTTCTGACTCAAAACATTTTTTCTTTGGATGGAGTTGGTGTTACGTTTTTCCCGAGGTGGTGGATGATTCCTCTTGGGAAGCTGATGTTCTGGCACAGCAAGTGCAATTTATGACAGACTGATTTCTGACACTACATAGGCCTGAATCCTATCATACTTGTGTATCAGAGCTTATGGATGTTTCCATTTTAATTTTTGGGTAATTGGGTAGTTAACATATACGAAATGCTCAAGGAATAAAACTGCATATAATAAGCAGTCAGCTAGAGGGCTCCTGAGGTTTATGGACACCTACATCTTCAGCTGTTGATTGGGTTTATTATTTGTGGAGCACGTGTCATTTAATGAGATGACCTCTGTCAATAGCTCCATAAATGTATTCAGTCTGATGTAAAATATTGTCCACTTCATTATTATTATTGCACATATGGAATGGATTTAAAACCCAAGTTTTTACAAGTAAGTGCACAGACTACTATTTGGTGATATTCAGAAGTGCAATGGGCAAATACCCGGAGCAGATCTGTTTAAGTCACACCTTTACATGGTTAGAATACATTTAAAGCAGAAATACATATTTCCTGAAACAAAAAGAAGAAAGAAGCCTTGATAACTACTTACCAGCTGTAACCACAGCAAATGAATAGTACCCTTGCCTGGACTAGCATGTAACTTAACCCTGAGATGTTCTTACAAGCTCTTGAAGGGAACACGATAGCATGTTCCCATCCAAGAGCAGAGCAGTACAGCCCCTCAGATAAGTAAAATAACACTCAGCTAAAAAGCATGAAAGGATTTAGTGGAAAAACAACAAGTAACCTGTGGTTTTAAAAACAAACAGAAAAACCACTGCAAAATAATCCCCACTTCATCCTCCAAGACCTGAAACTCAAAATGCAAATGAAGATTCCAGAACTTCAGCACAAGAATTTATAAATAGAAAAGCAGAGAGCAAATGAATTGCCAGGCATTTCAGAGGGAAACATAAAGGGTTTAGAGTGCAAACGAAAATAACCAGGGAGACCTCACTTCATACATAATCTACATAAATTCTTAAAAAAAATCAATTCAAAGAGAAAGAATGAGCCATGGTGTTTTGTCTTCTGAGCCTTCTGAGGTGGACAGAGAAATAGAAAAGATGAGCAGTTTCTTTGAATCCAAAGGATGAATCGTTTTAAATCTTGCTAATCTTTCTTTTTTGTTGTTTTTTTTTTGTTTGTTTGTTTTAATTTTTATTTTTAAGGACTACATATCGCAGCAATGGTCCAGTGCTGCTCCAGTGGAAGACAATTGAAAGATGGTGTTTACTCATCTGTTCTGATCATTTTCCTCAGTTCCCAAGTGCCACGCAAGAGGAGTGTGATACTTTGCTAAACCAGCAGAGACCTGATTTAAAAGATGGATTTACTTTTCCTTAGTGTGCATGCTCTACTAGAACAGGAATGTATGTATTTATGTATATTTTATGTGTAAATAGACTTTTTCTCCACCTTGCTGACACTACCGTGCCTTCTGATCCTCAAGGGTTTTTGATCTATCAGTTACTAGTAGACTCTTTTGTATTTTCTCTTCAGCTTTTACACTGGCCAATGCCCATTTTTAGAGTCAGCACGAAGTCAGAAACAAGTTTCAGGAGTTCTGCAGGCTCATTGCTGGAGCTTCTTTGTAGTGTAATTGTCATGTTTTTCTGTAAATTCCTAGATGTGCTGGGCTTTTGTTTTATGCATAGTTGGAAACTCCAGTCAACTTCTTCAGAAATTTTGGAAACACTGAGAAAATACAACCTGTAAAGGAGAGAATTTACAGGGTTATGAATCATACATATGGAGACTGAGATTATGAATTGAGCTTGTTGGTACTACCCTCTCAGTTAATGAAAAATGTACTTCTTCTTAACAAAATAGAAACAGTACAGACTGGGCACAGCTCTTAGTGTATCCAAAGACTGTAACTCCAAGGAGTTATGCATTCAGAAAACCCCCTCTCTCTCCAATTTCCTCTCCAAACCTGACTTTGTGTCTGCAAACTCCAAATCCTGCAAAACTAATATCCCAGCCTCTTCTTTCGCAATGAGTGGAAACTCTCAGGCGAAATGGCTTAGCCCTGACCTCTTTTGCAATTTAATGCCTTGTGAGGCAGTTCTAAAATGTTTTTTATTATATAGAAAGTGCTTTCATTGCTCCTTCAACTGAATCTAAAATGAGCGTAGCAAATCCAGTGTTTTAATGAGGACTGTTATTGTCTTTGTTTCTGAAACTCCCCTCCTGGCAGCCATTAGGATCTTTCAGCAAACACTATCAAAATGGCATACTCTATGTGTCTGAGGGCTTGATCAGCAATTGCTGCATAAAATCTTGTATAGCCTCCAGGACATCATTGCCTTTCCAGAAAATAAATTGGCAGAGACATGCTTGTCCAACTTGCTTGTGCTTAAAGACCTAAAAATGAGGTTTGCTCCATAAACGAGGTCCCTTTTGACTGGAAGTGGGAGGTTTTAGCTTTGCATGTCAACTAGCCATAAAGTATGAAACAAGCAGGTAGGGAACACGTGTTTTGGAATATAATTTGTTCCTGACCTCTGCTGGAATAAATAAGTCCCTGTGATCTTTCAAATGTGCTTTCAATCGTAAGGTATTTTCCTCCATATATTGTTAGACAAATTTCAGCTAAATCAGCCTTATGTATTTTCCCAGAATTCAGCGATATGATGTGTATTTCTGATACTTCCCAGAAGACCTTTTTTTCAGCAAACCATTGTGAATATTACATGCCTCATTATGTAGTTTGTGTGTTGTTTGTTTTTTTTTCATTTAGAATAGATAGCGTATGGATAATTGCAATTTATTAAGAGATGCAAGAACATTTCAGTGTGGGTTATTGCTCTCAAATATATACATTATTCCTGGCTTTGGATCAGGCGTTTCCTAGAACACAGACTGGATGTTTCTCCTTCAGGGTGGAAGAGATACTGAATAGCAGGGCAGCAAAAAGAATCCTCAGACCCATGGTTTTTTTTGTTTTTATTACCTCTCTTCCCCCTCTTCCTCCCACCCCATGGCTGGTAATGCTCAGCCACAGGATATGAGAAGTGAAGTCTGAATATACACTTATGCATATTTATATGCCTGCCCATCGTTTTCTAGACATGCACATGTTGCCTCAAGTACTTCATCCAGAGAACTTTTTATTAGCCAAAAAGAACACATATCCCAGATCTACCCAAATAGCATACACCTATTGGGTCTGTCTGGTTAAAAAGAAGGGAAAGGCTTATTCAGCATTAGGAGGTCAGAGCCAAGTTCTGAAGAGCTAGTGAAAAAGAATTTCTTAAATCCTCTTCTGTACAGGAGGTCATAACTCCATTTTCCTTATTCACACAAATCTCTGTGAATTTCAACTAATGAGCCTGATAGACAAAAAGACAAAAAAATAGAGCAAAAAAAGGTAGATCCTGAAGTGCTAGTAGTAGATCCAATTAAGAACCAGCAGCAAAAAGATATTTTGAAGTCACAGACAATGGCTTTGTAGGATGGTTCTTACCTTCACCAGAGTCTTTGGTACTCCTGGACTTGGACAATGTTCTTGGAGTCATATTCGCTGAACTACATTGTTTATACTAGGTCACAGTCAGGTTTTATTCACCGGGTGAAATTTTCACCACAAAATGCTTCAAAACCAGCTCTAATCCAAATACATACCTCTTTGGTGGACAGTCCTAAGTAGTAATAATCACTTTAGTCCTTTGGCTTGGGTGGTAGGGTCTTTTGGCCTGGAGTTGGTGAGTTGAGCCCATGTTGGTCCTAGCTGGTGCCAGCAGGTGTGTAACCAGTAGGTAAATATGTCCCCTGGAAGAACAAAGTATTTCCTCATCCCTAGGCTGTGCTCTGTCTCAGTGATGATATTGGACCTGTAAAGACAGACCCCTTTTTTGCAGGGTGGAGAGGGGGGGGTAGCTGTGTGCCTGCAGCTGGACCAGCCTGCAGAAGCTCCCTGCACAGAGTACATGTTATGCTTCATTTTAGTACATGTTCTGGCTAACTCTCCATGCAAGACTGAGACTTTACCCTAGCTTAATTTTTGCGTTTTGAATTTGTTATAGATCTATGTTAGGTTTGCATCTTCCGCTACGTGTTTAAGTGTCTGGCGTCACTTAAATTACATAGACTGGCTTTTAAGCATCCAGCCTTCCTCACCTCCTTTTTACAGTAGCCAGATGTTAATCAAACTGTAAAGATGGTAGGAAGTTCTTGTGCAGGAATATCTGTGTTTCCTTAGATGTGCCTTCTATTTAATCACTTCATGAAGAAAAAGCATTTAAACCTTTACTCTAACTAATTTTGATGCTCAAGAAACTCGTTTCATGCAAGTCATTCTGGAGGGCTTGTTGGGGAACTTGTGGGATATCTGATTGGTAATGACTTTTGGCAGAAGGGGAAAACCAACAGAATCCTTAGAATTTGTAATTTTTTCTTTTAACATTTGGTGGGCTTAATTACAAGTCTGCATTATTTAGTCTGTTATTCACTGTAAGATAATCGGTTAGTATGGATTCCTGAATTGCTAGCCCTGCAAAAGTGTGGCTCATTTATTTTAATGACTGCATATTCTAGCCAATTAACGGGATGGTCAGGCTCTTGTAATGAAGTGCATGGGCTCAAGCAACAGTGAGCAAGGGCTTTTCCCTAAACACAAGTCTTTATCTAAAAAGGATTTGTGTTGTAAAACTCCTGCTGAATAGTTGGGTGTCAACTGGTGACAGCCTTTCCTTCAGAAAAATTGAATTTATGCAAATAGCCTTTTGTTGGATGTTTCTTTAAAAAAACCCAACCAAACAAAAAACCAACCAAAACCAAACCCCACAGTTTGCAGAAACAACAATGAAACACCAAGCATTGAGGTAGAGGCAATATGTCCCACACCCTGATTTGATTACTGTTGCGTCTGGAGAGCCTTTTTTCTTCACCGGGTTTGCATATCTGTGTGGCATTTTTCTGCCGTAGTGTGGGTACAATAGTGAAGCGAATCAGGCCCAGCAGATGAGTTCAGCTGAGACAAGATAAACTCGACTGAAACCTTCACTCAAGGTAACCAAATGACATGAGAGCAGGACTTGCCTAGTGCCTCCAAAGGGAATTACGGGTGCAGCCCTGCAGGTGACTGCCCTCCTGGGAACCTGCCCCATGGCTGAGCTTGGTGGAGCAAACCACCATGGACCAAAGCAGGGCTGCGCTCACTGGGGCAGCTCCCTGTGCTGGACAACTTTTTGGATATATGGGATGAAGGTTGTTTGAACTTCCTGCAAGTTGAAGCGCTTCCCGACGCGTTTGCTGTGCTCCTACTGTGCCCACCCTGTGCCAAGGAAAGGGGTGGGGGGCACAGCACCACCCAGTCAGCTGGCAACGTGACAAAAAATTACCATCTGGGCAAACCACGGAGCCCTGCAGAGCCATGGGCTAGCTGCAGTACAGGTAAAGTTGTGAGAGGAATTTTTGTCAGAGCCTTGGGGCTTAAATATTAGAAATTTCCCCAGTATTGCGCAAAGCACTGGAGTTGGTACAGGCCTTCTCAAAGACTAAGATATTTGAAAGGAGGGAAATGCAAAAAAGTATGTTTTCTAAGAGTGACAGTGAACTTTTGATTGCCAAACCAATCCAGGACGCAGCAAGCTGTCTTCAAAAACTGAGGTGAAAAGAGCGGATCGCAGGAGAGGAGCAGTGTGCAGGACACCAGAAGCAGGAGGGGGATCCCAGACTGGGACCCACGGAAAGCTGGAGGCTGCAGAGGGGTATGAGTACAACTGTAGTTTCCTCCCAGTAAGAAACAGGGAATTTAAAGACACTCCGCGACTCTCGTGCCCGTCAGCCAGCGGGAAGCTCCTGCAGCTCGTGGGAGATGCTGCTGAGCAGGCAGGGCTGCCCTGCGGGGGCTGCTCCCACCAGGAGCTGTTTTCAGAGAGGCAGGGTACCACAGCGAGGGAAACCTCTCAGGGGGTTATTGGTTAGTTATTCAAAGAGGCAGCAAGCACGAGTAACGGTCTCTCCATAAATCTTTTTTTTTTTTTTTCCTTCTTGCACATCTCTGCTGTGAAATTTGCTAATGATTGCTGTTTTAAATAATACTTTTAGGCTGGAGACATCTCAAGACAAACCTTCCAATTTGGGGGTAAATGTAGCTACTTACAGAGGAAAAGAACGGCCATAATATACCTTGCAATGCACATGGTGTTTCTGGAAAACATTTAAGAACTACCTTTATTCCTCCAGGCTCTGCCTCTAAGATTTAAAATGTGTAGCATGCAGTTGTGCCTTTTGCTTTTCTTGACTCCTGTGAAGTCTGGGGTATTTCATATAAATGCAGCTGTGCTCAGAGAGCGAGCAAAGAATGTTATCCTGCATAATACAAGCTGGTTTAAAAAGAATATATGTGTATGCACGTATGAGAGGTGTAATACAGCCACGCTTCCTGGTTCCTGCTCTGAAGTCCGGACATCAGAACTAGTGAGTTTGCTTTATCCATCCCGAGAGAGCCCTTGTGCAGTGTTTGAGGTATTATGTGCTGAAAGACCTCATTAATGATGCAAACACTTCAGCTGTCATTGACTCATAAAAAAGCTCAGAAATAGGAAGGTCTGAAGGAAATTGATTTTCTTTAATTCCTTTGTGAAGTGTCATGTGGAATACTGATCACTTTGGTAGGAATGATTTAAATCTCCCTCAGGCATCTACTGGAAGGCAAACAGGTTTTTATCTGAGATTTTTTTTTGTTGTTGAACCGTAGTGCTCATCATTTGGATATGAAGATATTGGGGACGTTCACTGACCCCAGTGCAGCTGAACTATGGTTTCTCCTTGGAAGGAGAAGCTGCTTATGTTCAAGCTGCTGCAGAATTACTGCTTCATGTCACATTATGCCATATACAACTATTTTAATGTCTTTGCAATGAATAACTAGAAACACATTGTGGAAGTAGGAATATTACTCTAGATACAGTATGCCCTATCTTTGGAGAAGGATCAAGGTGACTCAGGGCTCTCTTAGGATTGGTTTTATTAAGCGTCTTCACTACTAAAACTTATCTTGCCAACCTGGAATACATTTTGCAATTAAAATTAGCAATGAGAGAAACGGTAACGGAAAATCCCAGTGGAAAAAAAAATCTGATTTAAAATATGTGTATATTATATTTTTACAAGGAATTTACAGTTCTGTGTTAGAGATGAATCTTTCCAACGTTTTTTATTCTCCCCAAGCCTCACAGGCAGTGAGGGTAAATTCATGAGCGCATAAAGTGCTGGGTGCTCTGTGGGTGGAAGGTGGGATAGAACTGTAAAGCGCTTTATTTCCTTGGTATCCACAGGGAGTTATTACTTTGGTCCAACACATTATTAGTGAGCATTTGGAAATTATACTGAATGATTCACTGGGAACCAAACAGTAGTAAATAATGCCTGTTTAGACCTGCTGTCCTGTGAGGAACATTTTGGCCAGAAGACAGGTTGAGATTTGCCTAAACTAACATATATTTCTAGAAAATTTTAGCAAGGTCAAACAGTGTAATCATAAATCAGTAGACTGTGATATTCATCTTCCCCTGCTCCTGGTCGCTCTGGCATTTACATTACCTTGGTCTGCTAGCTTCATTACAAATCTTATCTTTGGGAGATTAATCTATTCTGCTATGCGCTGAAGCAGTAGGAAATGTTTAAAGAGCTTCCACTGTGTGTGTGTTACAAAGCTGTTGCGGAGAGCAGAGTGCCTGGAGATTGGAGAGTAAGGGTCTTCAGGGCAGAGGAGGAGAAGGGTCCGAACTGAAGAATACTGGTCCTAGTGATGGGCTCAAGTGGATGCAGTCCGGAGCTGTGACGCAGGTTCCTATCCCCCCTGCATGAAGGAAAGGCGCATCCTCCAGCGAAATCTTCGGGAAGTTTGGCTGCAGGTCTCATCTACATTCAGCACATTGAACTCTCTCAGCTTAGCAGCGCTATTAACCTTATTCATTATCGCTCTCTAAGTTAATGATGGGTATCTGATCTGCATAGCGATCTTCTCTCCTTTGCCATATTCATCATAACTTTAGCTATGTCGTTATTAAGGAATAGAGGTGAAACATAGGATAATCCCCTTCAAAATAAATTCCTATGCCAGTGTCAAAATATAATCCTAAAGTAGCTGCAATCAATCTGATCCATGGGAAGCTGCCGCAGCCATGGGTGTTTCATCACCTGCCTGTGGCCTGCCTGGGGGACCCCGCTCGGCCAAGCAGAGGGGGCAGGCAGTGCTCCACAGCAAGATCCTGCTCCGGGCAATGTATTAGTAAGGGCATCCCGGCCAGCCGTGGGCTCTGCGTGGCTGTGCCTGGGCTCTTCCAAACCCTCCCCCTTTTCTGCCAGTCCTGATGTCGAAATACCATTTCAATATAATCCAGGGTGTCTTGGAATACAGAGGCTGATGCTTCCTTTATCCGGGAAGCTGATTTAACATGAATCTCCTTCCCTCCCCTGCATGGCAGCTCGCTGTGACGACTGACAAGGTGTTGGAGGGGCTGCTCTGCAAACCAGCGAGATGACCATGGTGAGAGGCACGTTTGCTGAAGGTGCTCTCAGCAGTGCTGGCACCTACCAGCACCACCACCTCCACTCCTGGCCGGTGGCGATACCCCTGCAGCATTGCCAGCACCGCAGGCAGCAGCCAAACTGGGGGCTTCTCACCGTGGCCTTGCCACCAGCTTCACACGTCCAATTCAGTGACTCCACGAGCTCCGTCCAGGGGATTGCTGCTGCTTGTTTTCAGAGAGGATCTGCCCTTGAGAAGAGGAAGCATGGTGCTGAGTACAGCAACGATCTGGCAAATGTACAGAAAAGGGGAAATAAACCAGCTGGGGATTCCTGGCTGGAAATCTTGTGATGGCTGAACGAGCTGCACGTTAACAATTAACACAAGATGTACTACTCGTCTGCATTGAAATAGTCATTCTAGCTTAACTGCACCATAGGTGTCACCTCAATTTGTTTGGTTCAAAACAGCACAGTTACAGTTTGAAAACAGTCTGCTACTTTTTGCTCAGAGATTAAATCCTGTTCAGTGAACACAGTATTTTCCTATTTGATATTTGTAAGGTTCTTAAATTATTTTAAATATATTTTTCTCTCAACCTTAATACGTACATACAACCACACACTACACGCATGGTCTTGCTCTTGCGATAAAGCTATGCTGAGTTTCTAATGGCATTTATTCCCATAAAATGAGATTGAGATCATAATATTTATGACTTTTCTACAGGTTCAAACAGAAGAAAGGAAACTGAGAAACTAGGCGCAAAGCTCAGTTTCAAATACATGTCTAGCAGTAAAAGCCTATGATAGTTCTCGTAAAAACAGGAATGTCTGCTAACTACGCTACATCTGTGTGAACTCCCCTGTTGCTCCTACCTGATGGAGCACTCCTGTCTTTCTGCTCTGTAGTTGTGATGAGATGTTTCTGTTATCCCTGTTCAGATGCTGCTTACCCCTGTGGTGATACTGCTGTAATTCACTGTTGATGGACAATTTCTTTGAGGCAGATTTTTTTAAAGTCATGGGGTCTGTTTTTCCGCAGGCATAGCTGGGACCAGGCGTTTAGGGTGCTGGCTGTGTCCCTAGAATAAGGTCTGGATGGGGAAGTGCTCGGGTGCAGAAACTCTGGCTGCACTAGTCCACGCTCAGTTTTCCAGATTGAGGTCTTCTCTGTGCCATGGGGTGACGGGATGTGGCTGCTGGTTTCTGGTGTCTGAGCTGCAGCAGACCTTAGGGACGCAGCAGTCGTGCTAATCCAGCTGAAGATGCAAGTGTGGCACTCCTCCCTCATATTTTTCAACTTTGTTCTGCTTAGTTAAGGGCAACGAATAACTTGGAACTCTGTGTAAACAAAGCAGAAACAAAAGAATGTGAGGGTTTTTGTTTAATTGAACTGAGGCTTTTGAGTGCTTTTCTCTGGTCCAGGTAAGCTGCGTTCAGCATGGGAGGGAACTCTGGAGCCTGAGAAAGGTGGTGAAAGTTTATAAAAAAACTGTGAGTGGTATAGAGAAGATAACCAGGGAATGACTATTCGCTGGGATCTCACAGTCTGAGGCACCCAGTGGAAATACCAGGCAGTGGGTTTAAAACAAAGAGGAGGAAGTCCTTCCCTGCACAATGCATGCTTACACTGGGGAACTCGTTTTCACAGGATGTTTGGGAGGCCGAAGGTATGAATGGGGTCACAAAAAGAGTTATTCAAGCCTGTGGCAGATAGGCAAATGTGAGAGCCTGGGCATACGCTCCAACTCAGGAAGCGCCGACACCAGTGGCTGCCGGCAGCCAAGGCTGCGCGCTGGGGACGTGCTGCTCTCTGCATTGCCTTCCTCTGGGCTCCCTGAGCCCTGCGGGTCCCTGGCGTGGGCCAGTGCTGCTCCTTACGGTCAGGTCAGGAAGGTGAAGGGTGGTTTTATTTAATGCCTGTGTGGCTGCTGGATCCTGCAGCTTATCCCTCTTAGTGACGATGGCCAGGGCCTGAAGTCCTGCAGTGCTTCGGCAGGAGAGCTCTGGGGGGGGAAATAACCAAAGCCTCGCTGTTTTGCAGTGGTTATGCTCCAAGCTGGGAAACAGCATTCCCAGTCACAATACAGATGCAGATTTGGTAGTTTATCATGGGAGCTCCAGCTTATAAAATAAGGGGGAAAGAGGGACTGAGGTAGCAAACAGCCTTTATGACATGTCTTTCCCTGGTAGCCCTCCTGAATGATGCACAGGCTGAAATGAGTGGTAGAAAAGCACATACCTATGTTCTCTTGAAAGTGTGGGCTGCAGTTATTTCTGGCAGGAAATGTGCTGAGAACTGTGGCATCTAGAGGTACTTTGGCAATGAAACGTGAGAGGAAAAACAGCACAGTGGTCACTTATCTGCCTTGCAGATCAGAGACCTTCAGGCCAGAACGTGACAGCCTCACTGCTGTGAAGAACCCCTAAAATTCTCACTTTGGCAGATATTAAAAAAAGGCACAATAATTTGCAGACAAAAAGCAGTGAGGAGCGCTGTACACAAAATGCTCTGCACTCACGAGTAGCTGCTAGCAGTGAGCCCCTCGGCCACGCTATGGAAATCTAGAGACATAAATCACAGGAGGAAGCGTAAGAAACAGTTCTCCTTACATCAGCCATTCGTGTGGCATGTGCATTTCTCAGACATAGCAGGAAAATATTCTCCAGCTATCCGTAGAAGTCCTGTAGACTGGAAATCTAACACAGCCTCACGGCTTGGGAAGATCTTCTTGAATCTTTTTATAAAAAGCAGAAAACAACAAACACACAGTTGAGGGAAATTGTATTTTTGATGTGTAGGATAGGCAAGCTGGGTCTGCACCATCAAGCTCCAGCATGACATTTCACTCAACTATTTTTAGAGGATGTAGCTTGGTTCCAAAAGGATTGTATCTTATGGCCCAAACTCTTCCTTTGTTTCCTGGCAGACTCCTCAGATGCTCTCCTTTGCAGGCTAGGAGGGTCCACAGGAGCTTTTTAGAACTTAGCCTGAGGTTTCCTTAGATATGTTGCCTGCTGGTGTCTCTGGGCTTGTTGCTCGAGTACAAAGGGCAATGTTGGGATTTGGATGTCTCAGAAGGAAAGTAAAAAAAAAACAATTTAACTAAACAGCTGTAAGTGAAATTTTGAAAAATACAGTACCAGGAACTGCTCAGAAGTAAAACTCTGTCCTATGGACAACCCATGGCATAGTTCAGCCTTTCAAACTTTTATTGATGTCGCTTTCTTTTTTTCCAGACTGAAGTGCTGGCAAGTAAAATGCTATCCCATTTAACCAGCTGAGCTCAAATGCTTTCTTTAAGCCACAAGCAGCTACTCCAATTAAAGGAAGAAAGAGCAGAAATAATGAATCTGAGAACATTTTTGGTAAGAGACTACATTTAAACACAAAATGACTGGTGGCAGAGGCAAGGAGAGATGTTTTTTCTCATTTAGAGGTCTGGCAGAGAGAGAAAAAAATCATTGCAGATGCATGGTCCATAGCCCTCAGAAATAACAGCACTGGCCTGTACCTCCCCAATGGGCTTCAGTACAAAGCTCCCTGTAGGACCATGCATCAGTCTGGCATTTCTGGGGCTATGGAGGTGACTTCTGTGGACTCAGTGCTGAAGATGGTTTGCTCACAAATGTTTTCACTTCCTGATGCAAGGTCTGGCTCATGTGGGGTGGCTTCAGTATGTGCAAAATTCAGCCTTTTTACATTTGTTGGTCTTGATCAAGCACGGGACAAGGAACAGTGTCATCTCACTGTCTATGTCATTTATCTGTCTGCGGTAGAAATGGACGAGCTCAATCCTGACTGAGCTGTGGTGAGCAAGACCGGGGTGTGTAACGCCTTGGGGGGAGGTGTCTGCACCCCCCCCAGCCATGGTGAGCTGCACCCTCTTTTTGGGTTGTGTGCAAGGGGATGGAGCAGAGAGCCATGTCATGGGTTGTTTTTAGGACAGTGGTTTACTTCTCAAAGAGGTTTACGTGCTTGAAGGTCTGCTAGCATGGAAAGGTAAAGGTCTGCTCTGTCAGTCACAAAAGTTTTTGAGAGTCCAAGTAAAATAAAAGTGCTCTGTGATGAAGCAGTATTTGAGGGCAGTATCTACATGGAGGCATAATTTGGTGTGGCTGTTCCCAAAGGGCCCCAAGTAAGACTGTTGAAACTTGTCAGGTGCAGGGTTTGCTGGCAAAATAAAGTAATTTGGGATCAATTTGTGCAAGTTTGAAAGTAATTGCAGAGTTGTTAAATAGTTTTGAATGGAAGGGTTTGCGTGAAAGAGGATGAAATATTAATGGCAGTGACGCCAAGCAACGCTTGGCGTGTGATATTTGTTTGAGTTTAATTTTAAAAATGCAGCTTCCAAGTTGGACCATTGGAGACACTTCTGTTAATTGCCCATGATATTTTCCCATTTCTCACTTTTTCTTGCTTTGCTGAGGGAGCTGATATTTCAGGGTTAGTTGGTTGGTTTTTGGGTTTGGTTTGGTGGGTTTTTTTGAGTTAATGCAGCAAACTGACAAAATCAATTAATCATATGACTCCTAAGCAACTAACACCACCAGACTCTTAGGGACTTTCACATAGGCTGTGGAGGTCTGATCTCCAAAGTCCTGTCTAAAATGAAAATCCTTAATAGCTCTTGCAACAAAAAGCAAGGTTTTGTAGGCACAGGCATAACTTTTCCATTAAACCAGTTAACAGACTCTGTATGCAAAGTTTGCTGTTGACTCAGCACTTTCAACAGTTTTTAATGTGATTTCTTGGAGCACTTACTCTCTCCAAGCCGTTGAATTAGTTGATCTTCTGAGAACTGCACATTTGCCCTCGTTTTGAACTTCTCAGTCAAATTCTATGAAATGCTAATGGTATGCAGCGCAGAGGGCTTAAAAAAAAAGACACCATAACAGCTGCGCAGCTTGTATTTCTGCAAAACATATTTCTTTTAAAATAGCGATCACCACATTCAATATCCAGGAAATATGGCCCAGCAATAACAGGTTTGTGAATAAAGCTGGAAATTAAAGATTTGTGAGCCTGAGTTGGGCAGAAAGGTCTGTAGCCTGCTGTTACAGTCTCTTATTCAATTATCTATTTTAAAGCAACTTGAATAGAAAGAGTCAAAGTGAAATGTGGCAGGAGAACATCTGTGCTACCATAATGACTGTTCAGGGCATTTTTATTTGATTGTCAGTTTTGGCTTCCTGGCAAAATACAATTTACATGTAATTTCTCCAAACATTATTTTTACTATAATGAATTCTTTTCCTTGTAATAAATCCAGATTAATCTATTTATTTTCCAGAGGAACCCTGGATTTTGGTGAAACTCCGGTGACTTGAAAGAAGGCAAATTTGGTATGCCACTGCTTTTGCATTTCTTAAAAAAATTACATATTGCTCTAAATGTCAGTTCCCTGATTCACTAGTCTTTTGGGAATGAAAGCTAATGCTGTAATTATAGCTTCGTTCCAAACCTTGATCACAGTGACAGTAGGTGTTTTCTAATAATTAAAGCTTGTTCAGCTGATTTGCGAACGCCACGTTCATTGATATTTTTACCTTTCTTTTGGTTCACAAATTGTTTGCAAGCAAGCTTCTCTCTTTCTGATTCCTGTGCTGTGACTATTGAGGGGAGAGGGAGGAAGAGGCTGACATTAGTGGGGGGCTTTCAGACCACGGGCTGCCTGCGTGTCACTCATCTTCCCTGCGCAGCCTTTGCAGGGTGCGTGCGCGGCCAGTTGTGCCCGGTGCTGGGGTGCCGGGTTCTTGTAGGGGCGGCTGACTTGAACGATGCCCCAAAGTGTGCTCGCTAACGAGTAGCAAAGGTTTTTGTTAGCGTGGGAGATCCCATCTTTGCATGCTAATGTGGGATTTTTGTTTAAAGATTGCAGATTTTTCTCAGCATGTGCTTGAATAGATAATAACTGGAGGTGCGCTACGGTGGGTGTAAGCAGCCGCTCGGGGCTGAGAGCTCCCACCACCCTGCAGCACGGGTGTACAGCCTGTGGGGACCACTGCCCCATAAAGGCAAGGAAAACTGGGTGTGCTGCTGTGCGTTTCCCAGCATATGCTGTTGGTCTCTGATAGATGTGCTACTAGAGGTGCACCAGCATGCCGCAGTCAGGGCTGGCACAGGGATCAGATCCTCCGCACTCCAAGACAGTGATGCTCCGCAGGCATGTGGCAGGCAAAGGCAGCAGCCTTGTCTCCGTCTCTGAGCTGGGGATGTAGGGTCTGCACACAGATTCGTCTTTGCATGAAGCCAGTGGCAGCAAAGAAACAAAATCCCAGTGTCCCCAGCCAGTGTCTTAAAATGAGACAAGCCTCAGTTTTGCAAAGGGATGGAGCAGCTGTTTCGGACCTGTTTTCCAGAGGGACCTTCTTCAGAGGAAAGTAGCCGCAGGAGGGAAGGGCTCGAGGGAAGGGCTCAAGGTAAGGAGAGAAAATGTGTGGGAAGGATAGGCACACAGAACTTTCCTCACGGTTTGGCAAAAGTTTCAGCCTTCTTCATTTATTGAAGAAGAGCAAATAGTTCGAGATGTGCTTTTCCCTCTGAGCTTTCCGAACTCTCACTTTCTTTTTTTCTCTTTTATTGACCCTTGCTTCACATACTGCCTGTCTATCCTATTGTTCAGTGGACAGATCCTATTAGAGGCCTACCAATTACCTAGAAATCGAGTCAGAGACTCTCATGCTGCTACTTTTCCACCTCAATTATGCAGAATGGAATTAAAAGTACCTTAGAATAAGACCCTCAGTGTTCTATGAACTCCAAACCACACCAAGAATATTTTACCCGGTGACATTTATCTGCACATAATTACAGTCTGAGGCATTCTTAAATCATTTGCTAAGCTATTTCTAGTGTTATTCCATGGTAATCTTAAATACCTAGGGATTACCAGGGATTACTGCCCTATTTTCAAGGCACAGCAGCTAGACATGTAAGTAATTCTGTGCCCTGATACTTCCAGCAAGCATTGTTATCTTTGAGAAATCTGTTTTTTTTAAATAAAGAATAAAATTGCCTTGTTAGATAGTGTAGAGATAGATTTATAATTCCTCTTTAAAACTTTTAATAAATTAAGAAACATAACAAAAATGTGTCTATATAAAAAATGCCTGCTCTCTTATGCTAAAGTTCATTGTGTATTTTAAGCAATTTCATGATCCTATTAAACGATCACACCTCTGGAGTAAACTTCTTAATAGAATTTAAACTCTGGACTTTTGCTGCATGTTATGTTCAGAAGAGGGTGAGTGGAAATTGTCACGTACACGCCGCAGGTCAGCACAGTGGTTTCATTCAGTAAATAATCTGTACAGCAAGTAACATTTATAGGGGAATGGGATGTTACTACAGGAGCCTGAAATAAGCTACTTCTTACCTCTGGGTTATAAGCAGCTGAACATGGATAGCAATATTGGTGGGTAAAATTACTAGCATGTGATAGCTCTTTGTGAAGCAAGTCTGTGGCATTAGCCTTATTTTTAAGGGTGTTTTGGGAGTTAGAGGTACTCTTTGAAAGCTAAGAGATAAAAGTATGTTCAGCTGAAGCTGGCCTGAGCTAGGTGTGCCATGAGGGATGAGTTAATCACACCCTCCAGGTCATGCCAAAAGGGACCATCCAACTCCCAGTCTGGCCTGCTGAGTGTGGGACACAGCTCCTAACCAAGGGCTTGTTGCATCTGGCTCATGACTTAGTCCTGATCAGAAGAAATTTTCCCCCAGTCTTGTACGGAGTTCCATCTGCCTAAGAATTCAGCTGTCAGCAAAATACAGGAAAAAGCACAGGAAGTAGAAAGGCGTCCTTGACAAACTGGGAAAAAGTACTCCGAAACATTGAAACACTAAAACCCTTTCACAATATTATAGAAATTAAACACAAATAGCCCTTCTGCTCCATATTGTGTGTAAAAAAAGAAAAATATTTTTTTTTCCTCTGTGCTGCAGCAACTGTTATGCAACTGCCCCAGTTATTTTGACATCTAGTAGTTGATGTGAAAGTATATGGTTTCTTTCTAGAACTGGTAAATGTACTGTTATGTTGCAAGCCAAAGAAGTTTTACAGAAATCATGTGAAAAAGCATTTGGGCTGTTTTCACAGTATTTATTGAGACTGTATCACACAGTTTCCCTGCTTTCTTGTTGATCATTTTTTGAATTATGAGCCAACAGGGATGTGTGAGTTCCCCTTAGTGCTAAGTATCTTTCAATATTGATGCATTTTTTTTTTCTCTGTATAATCAAAGGTGATTCTTTTTGTTCTCTTTAAACTAGCTTCATTAATGTGGCATAAAACAGTTTTAATGCCTGAATACACTCAGCTCTTTAGTTACCCTTCAGTAATCTCTATATCCCCACATGGATAAAGGAGGATGACTTCCTGTCATCCACAGTAATGTAATTAAATCCTGGAATATACTTGTGAAAAGATCTTGTTTAAGAGCCAACTGCCTCTTAGGGACAGTGGTGATGTCTTTTCGGAGTTATTTTTGTCCCTTGATTATGCATCTGTCTGGACGTATATATACACTCCTTTGCAAGCATGCAAACTGGCTCTGCGTCTGTGCTGGGCTTTGCCTATGGGCTCTCAGATATGGCAGCAGTAATGACTTATTATACGAAGATGTGGGTCATGGCTGGAAAACTCCAGAGAGCTACAAATGTCTTGAAAATAACGTTACAATCCCCAACGACACGTGCAAGGAAATTTGACTTCTCTGTGAACTGTGCTCTATAATTTTCCACAAAAAAATCAAGATACTCACATTGCAAAAATCCAAATGCATTCCTCCAGTCAAATCCTTTAGATTCATAAGAAAGCAATTGAGCGAACAGACATCTTTTAATTCTTCTTCACTTTCCTTCCTCTGTCTGTCCAGACTAAGAAATCTCCTCAAAGTCGAAATCCTGGCTGATAAGTGGATTAGGACTGGCAGATGTCTCTCTACCACTCTTCTTCTACTCACTTATTAGAAGTCAGTAAAGCCCCTCTTTCATTCCACCTTTCCGCTTGCTGGTGTTTTGTCGCTGGGACTGCTGCAGGTCTACAGGCAGGTAGTTGCAGTAAGATGTAGTCAAGGTGTTTGGAAGTACAAAAGAAGCAGCAGCTTCACTGTGATAGCTCTCACCTGTTTCAGGTTTCATCAATATCCTTATGATTTTAGGAATTTATGCTCTCTTCTTTGATTAGCCCATCATTCTCTTTTTTCAAACTCTTTGCTTCCCTTGACTTTCTTCCCGTTTCCTTTCTGTTTCATACAAGGGTATGTTGTAATCCTAAACTTAAACTTTCCTAACAAAATGAGTACCTTTCCTTCAAGAAAATGTGCAAGATGCCTGCTAACTGAATAAAGTTGTGGTATCTGGGATGCATAGTATGGTTAAGTCCTAGGGTTATGATCCTATTGGCTCATTTCAGGTGGTCTCATAGATAGTACTAGGTAAGCTAAATAGCAAGAGGTGGTCTTTTGTACTTTTACTTTCAGCAGGCAGCTTTCTCTGGGTTTGGACTCCAGACAAAACATGGTGGGAAAGGTGTCTAGAATCTGTTGCAGTGGGGCTGAAAGGAAGGAAACGCTTTCGGTTTTATCTGCTGTTCGTTGTTGAGAAAACCTTGCTCTAATAGGAGAAAGGGATGGCTTAAAGGCTTGTGTGGCAGTACCACTGCAAGGACACACCAGCAAGCTGTTGCAGGGCACCTCTGATGCTGCTTGTCAGGGCCTGGGACCAGCACAGGACCCTTCAAGCCATACCCAGACCTCTTTCGCAATATATGTGAAAGGGTGGCCACGGAACAGGTAGCTTTGCTGCTCACTGGCAGCCTCCGCTGAAGTCATGAAGCACCAAATGATGGCAGGGATGCAGAAGCTGAAGTGCTCACACACAGGCACCTGCCGTACTGCCCAGGCTTAACTTGTCAGAGAACAGTCCTTAAACAGAAAACATCTGGTATCATCTGTGCTGAAGGCCAGCTGAGATCAAGTCAGATAAAATAAACATCTGCTTGAAACAGGTTTCTGAAAACACGCATGCAAGAAAGGTCATTTTTATGCCTGCCTGACTGATCAGAATACAAAAAAGGGGATGAAATGTTCTATCCACAGCCTCAGTATAGTGTGATTAGTTTTTCATTTTTATTCAAGGCTCATGTATTATGTTTCTCTGCCTCCCTTTCAGTGGCACATCATCCTCTGTTTTTCTTTTTTACACTTCGAATTTGAACGTTATCTCTCATTTCAAAGGGCCCTGCTCTGCCTTGGCTGTCATTTATCCTCGGCGATTTGGGTTGTTAGGGGCTGTGCAGAGGCAAGGAGCTCACTTTGCTTTTCCAATATCAGCGAGCAGGAGGATTCAGGGGCTGTAGCTGTACTCATTAGTATCACCTGGTGTAACCTGTGTTGCATATCATGGTACGGGAGGATGCTGCACGCTCAGATCCCTTGTCAGTGTGATGTGGGGAGCGCGACACACTGCTGAAATCCAGGGGCTTCAGAAATGCTGTAAATGGTGCATTTATTGATCAAGTTAAAGATGATGTCTTGTTAAACCATTGGGTTCATGTCCTTGAAATGCAGGACTTCTTTTCCTGTCATGATTTCATGCAGTTATACAAGTCCACAGCAAAACCTACAAGTCCCTAACAATTCACTTTTCTTAAATACAGTGTATTTCTTGTCGTTAAAGTGCTTGAAAGACTTCTGTGTCACCCTAGTACTGACCTCTCTAAGATATTATAGTGGCACTGCGTCTTACCTGATCACACACCTGAATTTCTGCTCAAAAATCACTCCTTGTCAGGGTGGTTTGTGTTATTCCTGTTATTCTCTGGATGCTATTTTAGCAAGGCTCCTCCTGGAGAGGTGGTGGCCTGAGTTGGTGTTCAGGGATGTCTAAAGCCTGACTGTTTATTTTACAGATGCTGCCCAAAGTCAAGCTGGGTTTTTTCCTATTTGTCGTGTTGTAAACTTTACATCTGACTTATCAATACATTGTTTGCAGGCTGTGAGGCCCCAAGGAACAACTATGGCCATCTTCTTTTGACTGACTTTGCATAGATGTCATTTAATAACCTCCAGAAGAAGGTTAAAGCATACAAGTCCTCTAGAAAAGCAGGCAATCCCATTTTAAAGACTAAGCGACTGGAAGTCTACTAATTCTTCCAGTAATCCCCTCTACCTTTTAATTTCCTTCACTGCTGTGAAGCAGTATCTTATTGCAAGGTCATATTTATCTATTTTCAGCTCCCATCTGTGAATTGTAAGCCTAGGTAAAGCCTTCTCCTTTTTTCGGTTCTTCCTGGAAGCACCTCTCTGGGCACATAATTATCAGACCATCTTTCTCATAATTTTTCCGGATGCAATGCAGTGCAATGCTATCCTTACATGGTATGGAGACCACTTAGTGTGGTGATTCAGGTCAGTCCAGAAGACCAACTCGTTCTTGTTATTTGCCATCCCACTAGTCTTTCTGACGCCTGCATGTTTACTTGCCAAGAATTTTATCCTGCCAATCTGGTCACATGGATCCCTGTCAGACCAAAGACATTTTCTTGTGAACATCTCTTTTCTCATAGCCCTGCTTCTTGATATCTTTTCATTAACATCACAGTTTGGAGAGTTATCAGTGAGCTGCTTTCAAATCCATAGAAAGCACTTGCTAATTCCAGACAATGCAAGCTTTTTAGTCAAAATGTTGTGTGATAGTAAAAAAATTTTTTACATCAACACAGACTACCTAAAATATATTTTTGTTTAAAAAATAAAAGAACAAGTGTTTACAGAACCTGTTCTACATGAAACCACATGACTGGTATTCATTGTACTTTTAGGCTCTTAACTCTTTTTTGATAAAATCCTGGAAAATCTCTGGCAAACTAATGTTAAATTGGAAAACTATTTTCTCTGTTTTGAACCAATGGAATTACACTTGAATATATTCCATTTAAAAGTTGGAGTTTTTCTAATATTTATTTAATAATCAACCTTACTGAAACAAAGAGACCTTCCACTCTGGCCAAGGAGTTTGGTCCAGCTGATTTGAAAATAGTGTAATTGGAATCTCCGTTGCTAGAGAGAGGCCATTGTTAAAAGATGGATGGGTTAAGTCTTCTGCAGCAATAGCATAGATTTGCTCTCTTCATTCCCTCATTTTTCAGAGGGAACTTGATGCCTGAAAGAGCATCAGAAACCAGGAAGCAACTTTATCTTAGTGGTAATGGGAAAACTAATGAGAAGAAACTCTTTCTGAAAACCACCTTTTCATCAAAAACTGTAGTCATCCAAGCACACCCTTACGCTAACCAGGCTTCCCAAGGAGATACAGCTCTGGGGGAGGTCAGCAAAAGGACACTCCAGACACATCCAGCATCCTTTTCTCCACAGGTTCCCTGAATAAGGTCACAAAAAAGTAGTGTAAAATGTAAGTCTGAAAATGTCACTGGCAACTTGTCTTGAATGTCCCTGACATATCAGGAGGCTCTTAACCCAAAAGCACAGCAATCTGCTCTCCCTTCACTGTCATGAATTAATTCCTGGGGAAGTGTGAGTCTGTGTGAATAAGTGATTTGGGGGAGGAAGGGGGTCATAGAGGTTCATTGCCTAAACTAGAAATAAATAAAAAAAAAAAAGAGAAAAGAAAAAAACAGACAGTTTAGCTTTGCATTTCAGAACCTTGTCATTTTTTTTTTCTCCTAAGATGTGTCACATGAAAGTTAAAGTGTTTTCCTTTCATGCCAAGCTGTACTATGATTGTGACAGAGCGCACTTTGCTTTTGAACAGCCACATGTTACACTTATTCTGTGGTGGCTGATGTTCTGACATCCTCACCGTGTAGCAGCTCACCCCAGCAAAAACGCTAGCTCTGGTGGTGGTTCTGATTATGTCTGCTCCTAGGCTGAGCAAAGCCAAACATGTTTGTGCCTGAAGATGGGGTTTGGGAGCAGTGAGAGTTCTTTTTTTTACTGTTATTTTTTCCCTGCTTTGTTGCAAGAATTATTTTTTTTTTTCACCAAGTAGGTTGAGCCTCCGCCTGTTGCAACTAGATGGGCACCTCACTTGCAAGATTTTTTTTAATTAAATATAAAATAATAGGATTAGACTCTAATAGCTTTATACACTTTTCATCAGGAAGGAACTTGGCATCTTCTGGGCTTGTGACACAACCAGCCCTGCTCCCTTTTAATTTCAGAGCTTTAATGCTCAGGATAAGGAGTCTGCCACAGCTAGTTTACCAGTTAAGTGCATTAGCCACTGTCATGAATTATTGACCAGTGGGTGATAGTTTAACACTTGATCAATATGCTAAAGTATTAAAAAAAAAATCCTAGGTTGAAAAGGTCTTCCTCTCTTCCTCTCTAAATGGCCTCTCTTAGGGCTATTTAGCCTTTCTGTCCTTCACAATATGGAGGCCAGACAAATTCTTTAAGGATTTCATGTGCTTTGCAATCGTTAAATCCTTAAGCACATTTTGGACTCATGCCTTTACCTACCTTATACATTTCTATAAGTATCACATACATCAACTCTTGAATATGAATTTGGCACTTTTTGTAGATGGAGGTTACCTAATTTACAGTAAGCTGATAAATGTTTTAAAGGAGATTACCACCATTACCTACATGAATGTAACTCAAGTTGGCAGTAATGTTTTGGAGGTTTTACAGAAAAAATAATTGGCTACCAGATTTGGTATCAAATCATTGGGTTTTTTTTTTGCTGTGGGGGAGAGAAAGCCACTTAGGTTCACATTTCTGATGCAGTGCTAATAGGATAAAACCTTGAAATATTAAGGAGTTCCCAAGATGGGAGACATAAATTTTATGAGGGTATTTGTAATTCTTCCTCTTCCTCCACATGTGTGTTTATGTGTCCATCACAATGATTTAATCTAGAGGTTCATTTATTCAGGACAATGTTCTAAGAAGCAGTTTAAGCTTACTGACAGATAATAGCAGGGAGCAGTACGGCAAAACTTCTTCAGTCAATTAAAGCAGACTGCAGGGGTGAAATTGCGCCTTAGTAGAGATACTCAACTCTTTTTCTTACATGTTTGCTTACTTTACATACTAAAATTTCTCTCTCCACCAACAGCAGGTGGAGTCTGTGCAGGTTTAGCAGACTGAATTGATTTCTCTTCCACCTTGAAGCACTATGGACATAACAGAACTAATGAATCTAACATTTTGCTTGATTTTTACCTATTTGTTTCTACAGATTGAATGCCTTCCATGTGAGTATAAAAATGTCTCTCTCCTGCTCTGTAAAGAATTCGTTTGTTAAGGTATTTGGTGATGATCAAGCATGGAAGAAGCTATATAAATTTAAATTTTATAAGATCATGTAGATAGGTCAAACGTCTTTCAGCATAACTTGATCAACAGTAACAAAAATTGCATAATAATTGGGAAAAAAATACTTCTTTGGCACTTGTACAGCTAATAATGTCATGCTCAATATTACACATTAGGTTTCCTGGCATTAGGTTAATTAGTTCTTTTCTGGGGCCATCATTAAGCCATGCCAAACAAGAAAAAGTTCCTCCCCTGTGGGTGATTTGTGAGACTCCAGAATCACTGGGAAATGGCACAGGTTGCGTTCTGTCAAGGCTGCTTTCTTGTTATTTTTATTTTAAATAGTTTTCTAGACTGCTAATACGGTAATTCCACCAGGCAAAATACTAGGAGAGGTTACCTGCCATGGTGACCAGAGCCAGGTTACACCAGAGTGAGAATTGCATGTGTAGCTGTGACTCTCCCTTGGGACATCATGTAATGCTGTTAGCAACAGCTAGATATGTCACAATTAAATGCCGTATATTGCTGTGTCTTGCCATTCATGCACTTAGTAAGTAAGATGGTATATATTTTTCTGTAACTCTAACTGATGTTTATTGAGTGTAAACAATGATGCAGATTGCAGAAAGTTAATTAATTTCATGTAGACTTATAAAATGGAATAGGAATAGGTCAGGACATGGAGCAATGAGGGACCTCATGTCTCTTTCTCCCCCTGCTTAGGCACAGAGATGGTCTTGTGCACATGCTGTGGCCCACTGTCTGGGCAAAATGCACAGCGGCCATCCCACCCTCCGAGGAACCTGTGCACCTCCACCAGGTGGAAACGCTGTGCTTCATGTCCATAGCCATCTCTGCTAAAGACAATAAGATAACTATTGGTGCTAAATTTGGCAGGCATAGCAATATGTCTCTTATTCCCACTGGAAAGACAGGAAAGAATTCCCCTGGGGAGAGGCAGGATTGCGCCATAAATGAGGAATGAGGGGTTTCCACAGGATGCATGTGCTACAAGGCAAAAATATCAGCCAGTGTGTTCACAAGAGGCACAGCCGTCTGCAGGGGGATCAGCTACAAGGAGCTGAAATGGCACTAACTTTCAGAGATTCAAAATGAAAAAGTGGATTAAGGCTGTACAGCATCCTCGTACTAAAAAAAAATAATAATTTTAAAAAATGCTTGAGGACACCCTTTACTAGTGCTGCTGGAAAGCACAACATAATACAAAAGTTAAGTTGGTAATATGCTTTGTGTTCTGGCTGCACTCCTCAGAGTGATCGGGGTAGAAAGAAGAAATTACAAAATAGATTGACAACTACTTTCCTGATGGCCCCTTCTACTGAAGATCTCATGAGTCCCATGAGAGGTCTGCCCACAGTCCCACACTGCTGCTCTGGCACCCAGTTTCCCCAGCATCATGGACTTCATCCTTGTGGGTCATTTACCTTGGATGTGTTCTGTGGTGACCAAAGTGTGTGAGAGGGACCAACCTTTAGCTCTTTCCTATTTGAATTACAGCTTTTCCAGAGGCTGGATGTGTCAGGAACAGTTTTACCACCTATACCTACTTATGCTGGAGATACAAGGTCTCCTCTTGGAAGGAAAAGTCAGCAAGGAAGAGATGGATCTAGTCTTGGTAGAGATCTTGGGCATGTAACTGGGAGAGGGCAGAGAACAAGGTTCCTCTTCCATTTAAAAAAGCCTGATTTTGTCTGCAGGAAGTGTCTGGAGGCTGACACACATGGTCAGGGGCATTGTATAATGGAAAAAAGTTCTGAAAGGCCAGTCTGCCACAAAATTAGCCCTGCCTGTACAGAGCCTTCTGTGAGTGAAAAGGAGGCCAAACTGAAATTTATAGATATGAAATTACATGTTTCTGCCAGGCTTAGGTCTTGCTTGCTATGCTTTATGGAGGAAGGAATGGGTATAATGTTGATGACAGAATTCCTTGAGAAACCAGATGTAAGATACTGTCTGTTGTAGTAGCAAAGTAAAACACTACAATGAAACAGACTTCTGGTTGAATTTCAAAAATGCTTGTCAAAATCACTCGAGAATGAAAATATTCAGAAGATTAGCAAGTTGAGATGAACCACTGTGTTTATTTTGTTACCCCAGGTTATTCTCCTAAGCCTTCCCGTCATTTGTGGTGTACTTCCTGCAAGCCTGTGAGCCTGATGTTTGCTAGCAGTTGTTTATATAAAGCTGGCTATAATTAAGAAAACTTGAGATGTTTGACTAAACTCTCTGATTTAGATATCAAGTAATTAAGTAATGACTACTCTGTTTGACATGCTTGTGCGGCATAAAACCACGATAAAAGTGTTTGGGGTGAAATGAAGTGAAAAGTCTGAGTGTTTGTAAAGAAGAAGGAGGCAGCCTGACAGACAGAGGGAGACAATGTGGGCAGTGTTTTCAGCTGCCGCATGAATGTTCCCAAAACCTGGGTTACAAGGCTGACCTTACAGTTTGTCTGGACTTAGCCCATCCCAAAGCGTGCTTTTGGGAAGCCATTCTGGCTGCTGAAGGGTAGCTGCTGTGTGGATGGCTGTGTGTGTCAGAAATATGAACAAACTGGTGTTTCCTCCCTCTTTGACCAACAAGGCATTAAGAATATCAGAGGCAGGAGAAATGCCAGCTACAGTAAACTTCATCAGGAGTCATCATTTTTTGCATCTCTTTACGGGCTGCTGGCCATTGAAAGGGGGAGAGGAAAATCAGCTCTTGCAGTTAATGGCAGATGTCATTAAGCCAATTTATTTGGGAGGAATGAGGAATGGCACAGAAGGGGAGAGGACCATGGGAAGAGCAACTTGGCCACACCACTGCTTCCCAAAATAGCACTGTGCATGTGATGCTGTGCTCTGCTTGTCCCTCTCAGCAGGGAGCAGCCCTGGTGCTGCAGCTCGCTGGCCCAGCCTGGGTGTCCAGCCATGCTCATGCTGTCCCTTCTTCCTGAGAAAGATCTCATCTCCACCCCTGCAACAAGTCTGGCTTTCTAAGTTTACAGGTTTTTGTATTATGGAAAGCAAAATGTGGTGTACTTTGGTGACTAGTGGGAAATGGGTGGTTACAAGTTGATAAAATGAAGGAGAAAACTGACCCTTGTAATTTATAGTAGTAATCTCCAACACATTTAAATTATAGTAAAATGAATGGTTCTTCTTTGGTGCCAGAATGATTTTTTTTTTATTATTTTCCGGATCTACCTCCCATAAATAATTTGGCTTTGGGGTTTTTTTTTGGAGGATACAATGCAGAACAACTGTTTGTTAGGGTCACAGTCAGTGGGCTGCTTCCTCTGCCCTTCAGAACTGATTTTCTGGACAAAAAGGTCCTTGTCGTCTGTGGGTATATAGCCTTGATGACAAAGTGCAGGAAGGTTTGCAAAGGCTAGCAGTTGATTAAATGTTTTAATTTAAACTGTCATTTATTTATTTAATGCACCAGTAAAAGCTTACTACTGTTCAGTGTGAATTGTTCTGTTAATAGTAATGGCAACAGTTTTCACTTACACTAAAATATAGCCTTCTTAACTCCTTTTTGTTACTTTTTTTTTAATGACTCTTTATAAAGGTCTTAAATGTAATTGAATAAAATGTCCTAGTAAAAACATGACTGGCCTGCAAATAGTGTTAGCTGCTATAGGGTTGCCAATGAAGAAAATGAAGTTTTCTGTTAAGAAATCAATGAAATACTCCTTTAGCTGTGAAAGAAACCAGTGTACCACTGTTGCTTTCAGGTTGCCCCAGGCAATCCTGTTCATAGACAGTGATGGTGTTACTATTGATGGTGGCAGATGCCTCTCCTTACCAGAGCCGAGGGCAGGGTGATAGCTGACTTCTCTGGGCTGGAACTGTAAGTTTGGCACAGTGAAAAAAACATCCTCATAATATTTAACATTAAACCAGTCACTTTTATTTAAGCACTCACAATGCTTTACAAGCCTTAGCTAATGAAGCCTTACAACACCCTGCAGTTCACTGTAGGAAAGTGCTGTATGGGATTATTAGATTGAAGCACTGCCAGCTGGCACGGGGCCCTGCGAGAGTCCTCCCGCTGCTCCACCACGCACGAGAAAGACCTGCTTAGAGATCTCTTTGGCTACTCCCCGCTATCAAGAGTAGATAGGCAGATGTCTCTGAAGGTGTGAAGCGGACGTATCAATTGTGGTGTGTTTAATAATAACATTGAGATATTATTCCTTGTTTGTAAAAATAAACTGACTCCTCATTAAGGCAGTTATGAGATGTTGTAACTGCACTCGGCGTTGCAACCCTGCCCTTCCGTGTGGGTTCCTTGGGCCTCTGTTCATCTCCTCCTTCTTGCAACTTTTGCTTCTCCTTCCATATTTTTTGCAGGCTTCCAGAAGTGAAACAGAAAGGTTGAAAAAAGATAGACCTCTTTAGTCTTTCCCCTTGTAAATGTGAAGAGTGGGCTGGGTTAGGACAGTACTGGTGGTGGACAACGAGAGTTTACCGGCATAACACAGGGCAGACCCGACAACGCATTGGTGTCAAATTGTAGTTGACTCGTCAGTGTTAGCAGGGACCAGGTAACCATGCAGAAGGTACGGACAACAATAAAAAAGTTAATAGTGCAGGTGAAAAGTGCACATCAAAAAAGAGCAGTACTGGTTGCTAAAAAAATCACTAGCCAGGCATTTCAGTGGGAAAAAAAGTGAATGTTTTAAACAGGTTAAAAAAAGTAAACAAGTTGGGGCATAAAAGGGCTTAGGACTGCCTATTCCTCCCACAATGTTCACACGCTGGGGCCACGCAACAGCAGAGGCACGCTTGTGCTCACAGGCAGAGCACAAGGTACTGACCCCACAGCAGCCCGTGGGAAAGCTCCAGAGCAGGTCGGCCAGAGGGGTGGCCTCAGGTCCAGCAAGCTTGGTCTGGCTCCTGTCACCTGCCCTGACAACCAACTGAAAAGTGGAAAAAGGGAGAAAAAAAACCCCAACCAGCTGAGCCTCATTAAAATTACCCAGCAGCCCTTGGCAATAACAAATTGAATAGCCCCAGTTAGAGGATGCTTCTGTGTGCCCAGTGCAGCTAGTTCAGCCCCCAGCTTATTTTAATTCTGCTTGGTAAGGACAGTGCCGGGGCCTGGATGAGACCTCGGTGGTGCTTTCAGCACCAATGCAACTTCAGAGTGTGTGGTGGTGGTGACCGTGGCAGTGGTGGTGGTGGCATTGGTGGTGGTGGTGGTGGCAGCGGGAGCTGGTGCTGGGGTGCAGCATGGCTCCCAGTGCCATGGGTCTCATGCTCCTGTGCACAAAAACGGATTGCCACTGCTGTTTTGCTGCCATCATATGTAATCCTCCAAGCTGCTCCCATATCCTCCTCCCTCGGGTTCTCAGGGCAGATTTGGCATGTGTTTTTGATCCCAACTCTCCAGCAGCAGTAGGGACCCCCTGCAGCTAAACCCTGGACTCAAACTACAACATGCAATCTCTCTCAAAACTCGATTCACAGCCATGGGTTTTGACTTGGACACGTAGATGTGGGAGCTACCTGACTGGTTTGGATCTCAGTGGGGATTTTCTCAGGCTTTTCGGGGCAGGGCATCTCAACTTTAATGATAGGCTGGTGGGGAAGTTCTCGCTCTCTGTTGTATTTTTCACAAACTGCCTGGGCTTGCTTTAGATATAATAATGCTGATGGGTTTTTTGTAGCAAGCAGTGTGTGTTTGAGTCACACAATATGCTTTGCCCTCTCTTATTCAGGGTTTCAAATAAGCATGCTCTTTACAGATATCATTAGAAGGAATAATCCTTTAGGCATAATCTAACATGCAATTTCTTTATACTTGCTGTGAGCCTGGAACGTCACTATCAAATTCAAAATGGTCATAAACTCCTGCTTATCTTATCATACTTATTTTATTAGGGCAAGACCCTCCAAAGAGCTTATTTTAATAGCTCTTCTTTCTTTGTGGTTTGCAATGAAACACATTTTTGAGAACCAAGCCAATGAATTCAAACACTTGGGGTTTTTTGTTATTACAGTTTTGCAGATGAATCTCTAGTGTTTCAAAGTAATATCTAAATATAAGTGTGCTGTGTACTTTTTTTGTAACAGATCTTAAAAGGGCACTTTGCTTCAATGCTAACAGTGTTTTCTGAGTTCTCTCTTTTTCTTATCTGCCTATGTTTTCTATCTCCTTTTTAATTACTATACATTAATTCTGTCTTGGTTGCTGCTAGGCATAACTTTCTAAGGTACTTTTGTGCTAGATCTAATTTCTGTAGGAAGCCTTTCCTGCCTCTTAGCCATTGCCTTTGTTGCCTTCAGCCCTTCTCCAATGGGTGTATATACACAATTACAAAACATGGTCTTCTGAGACTCAGTCACAATCCATAGATTTTGGAGGGCTGAAACACGGTCTCCTGAGACTCAGTCACAATGCGTAGATTTTGCATGGCTTTGATTAAGCCCTATAGATGTGGACTATGGCTATATTCAGACTAATACATCAAACAGCTGTCTCTGAAAAAGATAATCTTCAGCATTTTTGTGTCAGTGCCATTACTTACTTTTTTGCTCTGCTGTAAAAGCCAAGGTTTGTTTGGGGGCAGGATGAATAATTTTTCATATGTCCATTGAAAGTCACATGTGCCCGCTGCCGAGAAGCCATCGTGGATGCCTCCTTCCTTGAGACTGAAACTTCTCTGGAAGCTGGCTGTTGTGGCAGCCCGTGTGGGTTTTTGTCTTCCGTGTGGGACATTGCTGCTAGCTGAGAAGCTCAGCCACAGCCCCCTGCCCCTTCCTGAGAAATGGTGGCAGAACCTCCTACTTGACCAAAAGAGACTGCTGCACTCAGTAGTTTCCCAACTGGAAGGGCTTGATTCCAGCAGAAATGCACAAGGGTAGCCATAGGAAACCACGTCACTCTCCCTTGTGCTCTGTATGCAAAATCCAGCCATAATTGCACACTTCGTGCTCATAGAACTTTGTAATTCATATGTTTGCAGAGGACAAATGGCATCTTGTTTGGCCGTCTGGTAAGGACTCAGAAATTCAGATGGCCAAAGAGGAGTACAACATTTGTATTGCTTTTTACGATTGTGTCCCTTGGTCTCACAGCAGTCCTTGCTGTTCTCTCTTCTGTGTCTAAAACGTCTCTAAATGTGCCAAATGACAGTGCTTAGTTTACAGGCTAACTTGTCAAACAAAGGCATTTTGAGCATCAGGCAGAGCAAAGTTGAGTTCTGTTATTTGCATCTGCTGGATACAACTTGGATCTATTATTTCTGTTCACTTTCAACACTGTATTGAAATTGATCTAATATTCTTTTAGAAGCTGATACTGCTTCATATTAATCACTGCAAACCTCATAGAATATGTCATTTTTTTGACAGTAAGTGAAAGATGCCGGTGCTGAGGCATGTCAGTGGAGTGGATATGCACACATCAGTTCAGAGCACAGACCAATTTTTCCGGTGGTGCCCTTTGGAAGCTCTCGCTCTGGGTTTAGGGTCTAGCGCAAGCCTGTGTAGGCATAACTCCAAGTTGTGCTGGGTGAGGGTGGGGGAAATGAAGAGGGAGTGAGAGGAAAAGGTGGGGATATGGGGCTTTCATTACTCAGCATGCCACATACCCCACTTACAACCCGGGTCAAGACATTAGGGCTCCGGCACTCACTACAGCGGGAGCTGGAATGCAAGGAGGGCTATGCTAAGGTTCAGGTGAAGGTTGTTCAGGTGAAGAACATTGCTCCTGTCCAAGCCAGTATCTGACAAGAAAAGACTTCTAGTGGCTTCAGGAAACATTCCTCCTTAAAGAGGGTATATAAAGGGAATTTCAAGGGATGAAAGCAAGAAACTGAAAGTTGAAGAGGATCTAAGAGGTTTATTAAAGGAGATATATGTGAGGGGATTGTGTGGGGAGAAGTGTCACCTCGCTACCAGAGAGATATCTAAACTAAAACATGCCCCAGGAAATCTCTAGATGAGATAGATATAAACGGCTTAATTGCAGGACTGTACACAAGTTTCTGTTGATTATCATTTTAATTAGCAGCAACAGAAGAAATTCTCAGCCATAGAGTAAAACTCAGAGGAGATCATGCGGAGATAGCTTTGTACACATAACTGAAAGCATTTTGAAATGAGCTGCTGCCGATGCCTTGGATCTAAGTCTATTCTTGCATATCTAAATTTAGTTAGCAACTGCTCCTCTAAGCACTTCTACTGCCTGACGAACCTCAGAGGAGGGCTTCTCTTTTCCAAGCTAGGAAAAGAGAAAGACAGACATCAGGGTCCAGAGAGGGGCTGCAGGCATGGAATGGATTTAGAACCATAATGAACATACATCCTAACAGGGACACTTGGTGATATATACACAATGGTCTCTGATTCAGGGTCTGTGGTTGTGACTGTCATTCAGATACTGATGGAAATGAACTCTGGAAATGCATGGACAGCATCTGGATTCCTAGGGAAATGGGGCTTCTGAACCATACATTTCCAGGTGTCCTTTACTCTCTGCTTGAAGTGGATCTGTCTTCTGAGTGACTAATTGTGAGTGAAGATGCACCTTCAGCCTCCAGTGTTGAGCTCAGTCAGGCGGATGCACCCAGGTGTTCAGCCAGGGCTACGTCCTTCCAGTTACCAGAAACTCCTGAATTCAACGATGTGGTCACAACACTTACTGATTCTGAGAGGTGTGATCATAGCTTCTCATGAGCATTGAGAAGACAACGCACCCAGGAGGAACAGAGTACCAGATGTATTTGTGGTTTCTCCAAAAAGCTGGTTCTTCAAACTCTTACAAATCTGGCAAATAGCTGGAAAGAAGGAAGCCCCCTGTCCACAGTGGAGGCCAGCAGGCCCCTGCCACATCTGCCATTCCTGCATGTGAATCTATTTTTATTTCCCTGCCTAGGCTGGTGTAAAACCATGCCCCTGATTTTGTTGTTCAACCCCTGTCAAAAATGAGAGCACCGAACGGCAGGTTCCTCTCTGAATATGTAAAGGGCAGTGGAGCTGCAATACCTTCCCAGAGGAGCTGCTGGAGGGCCAGGGGAGGCATGGCCTGGGTGCACGAGATGGCAGGCTCTGCACTTCCCTTGCCTACACCCATATTGCCACGCCATGTGCCCGTGTGGTGACACTATGCCAGCTCCGCCACGTGGGCTTGGATGGATCCACCAGAGTTGCTGGCCAGGTGGATCTGGTGGAGCTCCCATACCTAAGTCAAGTTGTTAATGACCAGAGGCCCTTGACCCGTTTACTGTGGAAAACCTATGACCCCACATCATGTTTACCAGCCAAGGGATTCAGAAACAGTCAAAATAATGTAACTGTTTGAAGTCAGATGAGTGAATGTCAGACAGACAAAATAAAGTCAGACAGAAGTGTCAGGACCGGAGAATGAAAACTGTGTGCTTATTAAATTGATAGAAGTAATTTTTTTTTGCCATTGTTGAGGAGACAGAAATAACATGACTGGTATGGGCTTGCTAGAAACATATTAATCTTGGCTAATAGATGCTTGTTTGTTTTGAAAATGTTACACTGTCCCACTGCAAACATCTGCTGGTTGCATATCTCCCTGAAGGGCTATGTCTCTAATAGCAGCTCAGCTTCTTTGGAAAGTGCTGGAAGACCCACTGGAGAAAATGCAGCTCACTCTACAGAAAAAGTAGTGGCCTATGATCTTAGCGTTAAGGGGATGTGCTCACAGGGGGACTGTGTAGAAGTCAGGAACAAGCTCTCCTGCCGAGCCGCAGCAGCCAGTTTAGTCACTGGGACTGGCTCCCTCTGCAACCACACTCTTTCCCATAAAATGACCACAACAGAAAAAAAGGCAAGGTTAGTCAAAGGAGTCAGTAAGGAAAAAAGTGTTCTACTTGCAAGTTGCAAGAAGGCTAAGAAAGATAGAAAAATGCCATAGTTGACTGGTTTCGTAAGAGGTGGGTAACGGTGTGTGGGTGGGGGTTGAGGGTTGCCCAGGGCACCAGAAGCACTTTCCTGCAACATGTGGGCAAAGAGCTGCAACCCACACCCCAACAGCAGCCTGGCAAAGGTCCTGTACAACTGTATCGCCCATAGCTGGCAGAGCTGATATTGTCCCAATCCTGCTCCCCTGCTTTAGAGCCGTAATGGCAGAAATCGTAGCTGAGAGCCAGCAGGCTTCAGGTGGGATGAGAGAAGCTGAGACTGAGCTTGGGAGAGGAGAATATGGAGCCAGGAGAGGAAGGGAAAGCAATACACATTAATTTCGTGATTTTGTTCACTCATTTTGACATCTCTTCTCCAACCTAGACCAATTTACCACCAAGGTCCTGTTAAACTGATCTACACACAGGCTCCACTGATGATTGACTTACTGATGCCCAAAGAAACATCTAGAACATCATTGATGGATTGTTTAAATAGGCTTATGGTTAAAGATTTAACTAGGGTTGCCACTTGTAAAAAGAATAACAGGAGGCATGGATTCATTCTCAATGGTAGGGTAGCCCCCTCAGAGAAGGCGGCAGTCAGAAGTCTGTTCTCATGACTGACGAGGTGCAGTCATGTCTTTCTAAAAATACGGCCACAAAGTGGGAAATTAAAAGGTTTAAAAAAAAAAAACCAAACAAACCCAAACCAATAGGTGGATAAATAAAGGGGGAAAAAATCCAGGGAAAGCTGGCTCAAATTGAGATCCTGTAAGGAGAAGTCACGTGAGAGTTTCCCAGGAGTGACTTTTGGTTAAATCCCAAGCTGGGGATAGAGCCAAGCTAGACCACTGCTGACAAAGACCTGCAATGTTATATCTTTCCAGGATAAGGCATAAAATGGGCAGATGGCCGTGGCTTGCTTCTTTGTGGTCTGGCCTGGATCCATGAAAGGTTAGTCTAATAAAAACAGCTGCAGGGAAAGTTGGCTTCTGGGTCCCTTGGGGCAAATGGATTCACTGAGGCTCATGGAGGAGGAGCAGAGCCTAATGGATGAGGAAGGAATGGGATAATTGTGCAAGCTTTTTACCCCAGCCCCAAATTATTGGTGATTATTGGAAAAAGTGAGATTCTCATCAATCTGCTTTGTCTGATCTGCCTCATATTATGTTTTAGAAACACCAGAATACTATCTGGGGTCCAGCCTTCCATTTTTAAAATGTTTTAATAGTTTGTCTGTGAGACAAAACGTTCATTCTCCTCCCCACCGATAATAAAAGTGCATAGCTAGCTCCTGGAGAAGAAATGTCCCTCCTCTCTCTGAGAAAGCCTTGGCTGGTGGGGTCACGCCCCAGATGCCAATGTGTCAGATGCATCTGGCATCCATGCATTTGGCACAATATTCCTGCAGAGGTAGATGAGAAGAAGGTCTTGTATTTGAAATGCCTTACGGAGAAGTTTGGTCTACAGATGGGGAATGGATGGCTGGTCTGATAACACTCGCTGTGCATTTTTGCTTTCAGGATCCAAGGTCACTGGTTCAGGTGTGGCCCTGGGCCACCCACTTGCTGGTGGAGCGACAGAGCTGGTTTGCAAGGCTGTGCTCCTTAACAAGCTAAGTTATTTGGGGAAAATGGTGGCAGTTTCCACAACACATACCATAATCAGGGAATACATGTTATAACACCTCCCCTGTGAAAAGGTTCAAGCAGAGCTTCATGCTTCATACTTGATTGCTTTCTAGGGAAGCTGAAGGGTTTTGCTACCCAGAGTACTGCTATAGCTTTTAGAAATGGTCACAGGTAAGGGGAAAGACTTATTTTTTCAGCCTACGCGTGCTCACCCCCTTTTCTTTCCCATGAGGAAATTGAGTCTTAGAGGATCAGGAGGCAGATATGGTTCCCAGAAGAAATGTCTGGCCTGACATGTATTTTTCAGGCCATAAAACAATCACTTGTCTGAACCAAAGGTTACAGCAGAACTGTTAGCTTAAAGCCGTTCAACCCAAACACAATATACGGGATCCTGCCAAAGTGTGGAAAGAGCTTGGAATAAACCTGAAACTGTTGCCCTTAGAAAGGAAAGCTTTCAAAGCATGGCCACAGATTTCATAGGACTGAGCAACGCAGCTTTGGAAGGCATAGATAATCATACTGGCACATGCTACTCAACATTATCACTGTCTGATGCTGTCTCCAGGTAGGGCAGTGGCAGGGTGTCTGCTCTCTGGTAGGTCAGGTCTCCTTGGGCGGTCCTCAGAGAAGAGGCAGTTACTTCTCCATTCCCTTCTCTACAGCTTTTGGGGTAAATGTGGGGGCATGCCCTTCGGGGCCTTCAGCATAGTTCTCAGGCAATGGAAAAATTTGAAAGGCTGATTAAAATGAAGTCAAGGGCTTAAACCACAACCTCCACAGAGCTGGAGTAAATGATTAATTCTGACAGTGTCCACAGCACAGGGCTCTCTGTTGTGCTGGTGAGTGGTAGGAGAGATACAGGACCTGGGCTTGCTGACAGACATATAGGAGTGAACGTACATGGAAAGGGGGGAGTTGTACAGGAGCGTGTTGCCTAAATGGAGCTTTTGGCATGTCCCCACCATCTGTAAGGTGGACTGGAAAGATCCTTCCACCTAGTTTGTAGGCAGCTGGAGTGTGTTACCTTGCTGGAACATGCTGACCTCTGTCAAATGCATTTTGATTTTTTTTATTGCAGAGTTCCTTAGGGACATTTTCATTAACATACTGATGGGCTTTGTTTAGAGGAAAAAGAAACAGTTCCTGGAGGGTCTGTAAAAAACAATGTATATATAGTGTCTGTATATACATATGTATGTATATATGCATAGTTCCTCAATTTAGCATATGGAGTTAAGATGGAAAAAAAAATTTTTGACTCTACCAACCTTGAAAAGCTTTTCAAAGACATATTAATGCAGAGCCAAAACATGAGAATCTGACCTAGGTTGGTTTATACATATGAGCAAAAATATTTACTCAGCTAGTAAGTATTTGATTAACCTTTGTTTATTGCTTCAAGATGAGAGACAGTTAAAATACAGGAACTCGTGGATTATATTTTTGCTTTTTGGCTAATGTTCACTTCCTCTGCAGAAAAAAATATGGTGTAGTTAGGAAAAGAATGTATTTCTTTCTCATCTCAAAAATCTGTATTTCAAAGTCCAGAGCCGAACTCAGGAGAAACATACCTATTCTTTTTTCTGTTTAAAGCTAAAGCAGAAGACAGTTACGAGCAATGCGAGGCCATGCATCACGTAACTGCCCTGGTGCGGCAAACACGGAGATACAGGCAAAATCACATGCAGAGCTTCTGCTTTCTGAGTTTGAGAGAGACCTGGATTTTTTATTCGTAATCTAAATGTCAAACACTGAGCCTTTTTAGGCACTTTCTGTTTCTAAGGCCTTACTTTACAAGATGTTTTACGCTTTAAACTTGCTTATTTCGAAGGCAGGACACAAACCCATTTTTATGCTCTGCATTGCTGCTAACAAGACCCATCTGCCACAGCCGTCCGCCTTCCTAGCATGGGCCAACAGAGCGGCGCGGCCCCTCCACACAGGGTCCCAGCATGTGCCAGTTTGAAAGCTGCCATGAAATCACCCATTCTTTTTCCTGCTATGCAATCCAGATCAGGAATTCTTTTGTCCTGAGCAATCTGTTGGGAGCATGTTGCGACACGGGGAGGGCTGCCTGCTGCTTGCTGCCTGAACCACAGGGACTGAGAAGAGGCTGCTCAGGAGGAAGCTCGACCCGGCTGAGCACTACTCGGAGCTACAGCTCATGTTGCGGGGGGGATTAAGAAAAGTGGTAATTGCTGTGTGACCTTGAAGGACTGGAACATCCTTTGCGACAACGGAGAACAAGACCTTTCATTTGGGTGTGAACGTAGCAGGGTGTAACCAACAAAACAAACCTCCGCAATTTAATTCCTTTTTAGGTTTTAGTTTTGTTTCGTTGTTTGGCTGGTGTTTTTTATAAATAAAATAATTGTGCTCAGTAGGGATAGACTGAATTAGATGGTTTGCATGCCTTAATAATTTGTCATTTAAGAATCACTTTTGAATCAGGATTGTCAAGGAAAGAGCACTCTGGCATGGTCCTATATGGTCCAGTCAGAAACAGGTTTTGTTGGTGCAAATTGTTTTGTTTGGCTCTTGGGGCAGGAAGAGTCTCTGTCTCAGGCACTCTTAGAGGCATTGGCTTTGCTTAGATCTAGTATCACACTAGGATGTGGAAATGACCTAAGGTCGTCTTTTCTGCTTTTGCACTGTGCAAAAATAGTAAAATAGCATCTGTTAGAAGGCGCTTGAGACAAAAATGTGAACACAACTACAAATAACAGGAGGGGATTGTTAATAGCAGCTGTGGTGACTTTTCAGGAGGAGTCTCCAAAGCCACATCTTTCACTGATAAACTCCAAATCAACTGGCAATCACAAAGGTGGTCCCAGGCAGTGTTTTGCAAAGTAGCTGGCACTGGCATTTCTACTGTGAGTGTGCATCCCAACCCATGAGAGTAGCTCTGAAGACCCCTCCATGCACGATTCAGCTTGAGTAGAAAGCCATATGGTGCACACTGCAGTTATTTAGCAAATATCAGTCTTTTTGTTTTGTAGTTAACTCCTATCTTAAGTTTCCTGACTCAAATGAACTCTTTAGCAAAACTGGGTCTGTAAGGATTTTTCCAAGCTGGTTCGGCTTCTCAGATGGTGTCAGAGCCTGGCCCTAAACACAGCCATGGTGATGGAGGTGGAGGCCAGGCAGAACTTTCCACAGCCTCATGCTCTGCTGCTCTGGGCGAAGGACAATATCTTATTCTTGTGCCCACGCCCAGGCTCGTTTTATTAACATTTGTGTTTGCTTTTCTTGCTGGGTACACAACCAAGTCATTAATTAGATGGTCAAAAAAACCCCCATGGAACTTAATTTCAATTTTGAGGGAGTGCTTCAAACCCTGTAAACTTTCAGAAGGATTATACCTGCTATGGTCCTCGTTACCTGGAAAAAACAATGCTTGGTGAAGGTAGGCATTTTTCAATAGCTCTACTTTGCAGGGGAAAGAACTGAAGCACAGAGAAATGCTGTGAATTATCCAACACTGCAAAGTGTTTAATGGGAAGCCTTGGATTTTGTTTGGAAGTTTTTGATTCTCAGTCTTATTCTATGTCCACTGGCAAGGTAGGAAAAGATTTCTACATTTCCAGAGAGAAATGCATTGTTTTGTGCTGAGCAAAACCCCAGAACACAACTCTGTTAAGACCCCATGGCTATAAGATGGGTGAGGTGGTGTATTTTACTGTTAAATTTGATATTACTACTACTACTACTACTACTTCTTTGTTCTTCACTCCTCTTGAATTTACTGTTTTAAAAGCTTTTATTGATTTCAAAAGCAATTCAGGCTGGGGCTGTGACAGGCTCATTCATGGCTCTGAGGAGCAATGAAACACTGGAATACACACGTCGGAACCGAGCAGCGATGAGCAGCTCAGAGAGGTGCCGCTTCCAAGAAGCAGGTATTCGGCTAATGAATATTTCCAAGTGCAATAGGGGAAGCAGGTTGCCCAAGAGAAACAGAAAATATGTATTTCTCCAGCACTTGCTGGGGCTTTGGACCACCTCAGACTCAGGGAGCAGTGACCCTTCTTGCTGTTACCAGCTCTGGATGTCCCCTGGTTAGGCACTATGGAAGTTTTCTGGTTCATGAACGTGTCTGTAGGAGTGCTGAGTGGGGAGGCTGCTTCACAAAAGGGGCTTTGGTACTGTTCCCCCCTCCAGTGCACCCAAAACACAGTTTCAGTACAGATTCAGGTTTTACTGAGTCCACCAGATTCAGTACATGCTGGATGACTGTTAAAAAGAAACACCTGTAAACCTGGTCTGAAAAAAGGTTTGGTCAGCTTGTTGGTTGGGGAGCAGGCAGGGAGGAGCTGATTTGATGGATGAGAAGCATCCAAACAAGAGAGGAGTTTGGGAACCAGGTGGAACCTGGGTTCAAACTCAGTGCTCGCTGGGAGACCTCTGACAGGTCACTTGACCTCCCTGTGCTCTAATAAACCAAACTGTAAGTTTGTTTACAAGCTGAAAACCAGATGCTGCATCTGGTAAGAGCTGGATCAGGCAAAAACCCCTGAACTCCCATTTACAAGGCTTGTGCATCCTTCTCTGCACAGTGCTGATCCAGCCACCAGTCACAGCAGATGAAATTAAAGTGATCTTTGGAAATAAGATTGACTTGAATTTTTTCCTTATTAGATATTATTCTGATTGGCTTTGAAGGTGAGAAGTATGGGCTGAATTACTGTCTTGACATAGACCAAAACTCCAAGGAGCAAGCAAATTATTCATCTTCCAGAAAAAAAACTTTTAACACCTTGGTTAGAAGTCAGAGGATGGGACTGCAATAGTGAGACCCAGATGTCTGCAGAGAGGTTCCTGCAGAGAATTCTGCCCTCAATGGCAACTGCTGGGCCATATTTATCACCAGTAAAACCTCACAAGCAACAGCAACAGGTCAGATCGTGCTTTTGGAAATAATTTGTCCTATCAGCTTTTCATCTATCTGGTTTTGGTTCTTCGTGAGAAAAATCAGCTGCCTGCTTCTGACGCTTTACTTCCTTTCCTCCTCCCGCTGTATGTGTCTTCTCAGCTTTCAGCCCACTGGGGTCAAATCACCTTTGGGATGCTGGTGGGGTGCAGATGGTGCTGCAAGATGCTGCTGAAACCCCACATTAGTTGTGGGCTGTGCACAGAAGACCTGACAGGGAACAGGAACAAGCACAGTCCTGAGAGGCAGGGTCTCCAAATCTGCTCATACACCATGTGACGAGCTGTGCAAGCCGTGCTGTGAAAGAAGGTGCTGATACGGGGCTATTTCTGCACTGGTGTATCTGTGACTATGTTCTTTTAGTCATGATATTTTAGGCAAGTGTCAGGGGGAGCCATAGACTATTTCATCTATATGTACAAATCACATGAATATGGGTTTTTCAGACCATATGTTGATACTATATAGTGCTGAGCAAACCTCAAAAGTGTGTTTTCTGTTTCACTTTCTGAGTCTTGGGATGAATAAAGTGGAAAATATGGTATTAATCTGAATACAGAAATAACTTCTCACTCATGCTCTTTCTTCAAACATTAAGGCTACGAAATTAACTAATCAACTATATTGTTAGCTAATTGCCATACTTAGGGGACATATTTCTATAAGACAAGTCTTTTCTCCCTTCTGGTTGTCAAAAGAACTAGACAATTTTGGAAAGAAAAACTGTGTGAAAAGTTTCACTTTGTTCTCAAATTGACTCACATTTTTGTCAAAATGGAAAAAAAAAAGAATTCTCAAACATTCGTAAAGTTGGTCGAGAAGGATGTCTGTGTATGGTGGTGAACTGAATGGTACAGCTAAAGTTAGTAGAGTCACAGTTGCATAAAGTTTGTGAACGAATGGAATCAGTCCCTGTATCTTTGGAATTCTTACAGCTCAGTGATTTATGGCAATTAAATACAAACCAAATAAAGAAATATATGTTTTGGGCAGACAAGCTTTATGGGAAGATTATGAGCTAAGCAAACAACACTATAGAGCAGACTCTAAACTGGAATCACTGGAAGTCCTTTATAAAACAACATGATCTTTATTATTCTAATCCATCAAAATTTGATCATGGGACTCCCTTTTCACAAAGCAAAGCAATTACTACCCCTAATTAACTGGGGACGTGCTTATCTAGTAAAAAAAATAATACTGGTAGAAATAGAGCCTGCGGTAAAAAAAAAGTTTTTATCAAAAACCAGGAGCTATTTAATTGTCATAATTATTATTATACCAATTTTAAACAAATTAGTAGGTGGTTTTGAAATTGCATGCTCTTTTATTTACATCAAACCCAAAATTGTACAGGGTGCTGATTTTTTTGTGCTGAGAAATGAGTGTATTTTATCAGAGGTGGCAGCCATTGACTTTACTCAAACTAAATCTTGCCAGCTGTAGCCCAGCTGTTCTAGAACTACAGAGAGCAGTGATTCCCTGAAAAATATGGGCTGGGTTCAAAAGAAGGGTCTTTTCTTTTGGAATGATGGCTAACTCATTTGTATTTCTTCATCTTTTCTGATTTTAGATCTTGATCTAGGAACTCACTGGAGCATGTACTGAAATCCAGCCCTTTCTTAGGAAAATATTTAAACACATATTGCACCTTTTCTCAGGAAATAAAGGCACTGTGTTCAGTTCATTGGATGAACCACCGATTTCTCCAGTAGAGAGCGGGTGCAAGTGACAGACAGTGCAAGGAGAAATGCTGAAGCATTACTTCCTTTCATGTGACTTAAACATGTGCTTAAATTTAAACATATGCTTAACTAACCTTTCTGCATAGGGATGCTTTCCTGACTCTGGACCTTAATTACAAGCATATTTTTTGGCAGCTTTTTACGTTTCTGATGCGACTGAATGTCTTTGCTTTGCAGGAGTAACTTCTTCAAAGCACAGCAAAATGGCACAAGGATGTTTGTAAACACCAACTCCTCCAGTAGGGGAGGAGTGCCTTTGCAAAGGCACATATTTTGGTAGGAAGAACATGTCCTGCTTGCAGGGTTCTAAAAATCTAATTCACCCCAAAGACTGTGAGTAAGATTGACTCCTTAAGAAACAGTGCATTTAATGGTGCAAGCATGAAATGGTCGAAGCGATTTACATGCTGCCATTTCATTTAATGAATGGGAGTTTAAGCCAAATAAAACCTGTCCTGAATTAATTGATCATTGGAGGTACTCACGCAAATTTTGCAGCGGTAGATCCAAATAGTTAAGGTGTTTAAGAGTTATTGACTCCCTGAAACAGACGGAAAATACTGCTTTTATTCAGATGATTTAAGAAAACCTTTCACAATTTGGGCTAACAACAAACTAAAGATGAACTGTACCAGTGAAGGCAACAGCCCACCCACAATAAACTGTTCAAATCAAATATGGTATAATCAGTGTCTGCACAGGTTTCATAGTACTGGAACCATTTTGTCCTTCGAAGCTGAAGTCAGTTATTTATACTTTATTACCAAGATGACACTGCAGTATATTGTACAAAGTTTGGATTAACCCTTTATATGTCAGATTGCAAAGCAGTGAAGCTGTAAATATATTTCTAATTATCTCGGAGGGGTTGAGGCCCTATTTAATCCCTACTTCAAGTTTACTTCAAGATGTTCTTAATTAGAGGGCTCCACAGGAAAGGAATCTCTGCATTTCCTGGTGGTTATGCTGAGCAATAGCGACTGATTTCCCTTTCCAGGAAAATCTGTGAACTTGGTTGAAGCAAAAGGCTTATGCATAGCAGGTGTTCCATGGCTCACAGAAGTCACTGTGAGGTTGAAAGGACAGACTGTTTTTCTTCTCTTCTCTACCCTAGGCAGAAAAAATGTCAGTGATGGCTCAGCAAACCAAGGACCCTCTTTCCTCTGAGGCAGGGTCCATCATCTGAGCATGGCTGGCTGCAGCTGACCTGCTCACTTGAAGCTCCCTTTGTAACCAGCAGGCAGACAGAGCACATGTTGCTCTGTAAAAGTAATCTCGAGTAGATCAGATGCCTTGTGCCCAAAAAGTGCAGAAGTGACTTAACCCAGGGGTATCCACTGCAAATAAATACTGTAAGGCCAAAAGCCAAAGAGTTTATTGCTCTGGCAATGAGTTACAGCATGAGCAGGAAACACCCTTGCATTGTTAACAATAATCCTTTTAACAGTTATTGCAGGTTCTCCACCATTTGAATGAGAAAAGAAAAAAAAATATGGAGAAATGACACAGGCACAGCCAAGGCATTGAGCTCACTGAATGATAATCTAAGGAAAGCTGACGCATGGTTTTGTCTCTCCACTTTATTTCAGCTCTGTCCTTTGTCACAGCAGTATCTTTGCCTTAATATTCTCTTTCTGTGCCTTTTATCCCTTTTCCCTGAAGCTAGAAATTCTGGGCTAACACTCTGACCCTGTTCCCCAATAGTCCTGTATACCTCCCGGTGCAGTGGAGGTCCTCTGTCATCTCATCAGGAGTCTCATCAGCTTTCCTTGATGATGGCCTGGGTTGCTGCCATTGTTGTTTTGGGTCCCTTCAGCAGAGGAGAACATTGCCACTTCTGTGTCTGCCAGCTTCCCATTTTTTGTCAGGACACAGGTCCCCATTTAGTGAGTTTAGTTTCTGAGCTGGCTCTGCTTTGGGAACTGGTTCCCACAGTGCCAGCCATGAGCATGGGTGTAACCATGGCAGCCCTGGGACAGAAGCCTGTGGGAAGACCACTGCCTGTGTTACCAGAGGTGAGACATGTTCCTGGAAGTGGGTCACAGTTAGAAGGGCTTGGGGTGCCCCCGAGTAGGGAAATAGTTTTATTTTCCTTCAGACCTCCAGAGGATATGGATGGTCCTCCCCAAGCAGAGCTGTGTGAATTGCCTGGGTGATCACCATGGAGCATCCTGGGTGCACACCCATGTGGTCTCCTCCTTGGTGGCTGGTGTGGACTAGGTGCCCCTTCTCCGCCTGTGGTCAGCCAGATGCTCTTGGACTTCATAGAATCATAGAATGGTTTAGGTTGGAAAGGACCTTGAAGATCATCGAGTTCCAACCCCCCTGNAAAAGTCCTTCCCCAGCTCTCCTGTAGGCCCCCTTTAGGTACTGGAAGGCTGCAATAAGATCTCCCCGGAGCCTTCTCTTCTCCAGGCTGAACAGCCCCAACTCTTTCAGCCTCTCCTCATAGGAGAGGTGCTCCAGCCCTCGGATCATCCTCGTGTCTCTCCTCTGGACACGCTCCAGCAGGTCCATGTCCTTCTTATGTTGGGGACTCCAGAGCTGGATGCAGTACTCCAGGTGGGGTCTCATGAGAGTGGAGTAGAGGGGCAGAATCACCTCCCTCGCTCTGCTGGCCACGCTTCTTTTGATGCAGCCCAGGATGTGGTTGGCCTTCTGGGCTGTAGGTGCACATTGCTGGCTCATGTTGAGCTTCTCGTCAATCAGTACACCCAGGTCCTTCTCCTCAGGGCTGCTCTCCAGCCATTCCCCGCCCAGCCTGTATTTGTGCTTGGGATTGCCCTGATCCAGATGTAAGACCTTGCACTTGGCCTTGTTGAACTGCATGAGATTGGCTTGGGCCCACCTCTCCAGCCTGTCCAGGTCCCTCTGGATGGCATCCCTCCCCTCCAGCGTGTCTACCTTGCCAAAGAGCTTGGTATCATCGGCAAACTTGCTGAGGGTGCACTCGACCCCACTGTCCATGTCGCCGACAAAGATCCCTCCTTATTTCTTCAGTGGCAGGTTAATTAAGTCACAGGTAGTTTTCAGTGGAGCTAGTTACGTTTCAGGTCTTATCAGGCTACTCTAGGTTTTTATATGGAATGAGATATAACACAGCAAAATTTAAAGCTATTACTATTTCTGAGGGAGTGGCTCTATTAATGGCAATGAATGTTGACCCCGCTATGACCCCAGTGATGGCAGCTCCAGGATCCAGCGCCACTGCTAGTCAGTAGCTCACCCTTGTCTGAGGGGTCAGCAGAAACGCCTGCAATTGTGAGTGGCTTCATATCCTATTGTCACGGCAGTCCTGGACTTCCCTGACACTGGTACTGTGATTATGCATACAATGATTAAGCCACTAATCAGGAAGTTTGGTCTTCTGGTTAAGCCCTGGACTGGAGGGCTGGGTTGGTGTCTGCACCACATGCAAGTCCTTTGTCCTCAGGAAAGCCACTTAGTACCTCTGTCTTCATTTTCCCACTGAGAGCATTATTTTTATTTTACCTTACTGGGGTGTTGAGCGTATTCTTTAAGCAGATGGCATTATGGCAATGCAAACATTGTTGGAGAATCCTTATGAATATGGATCTCATCACAGCTGTTTGGACTTCATCTCTTGTCTGTGGTGGGATGACTCCAAAACAAAGTGTAGTTATTGTCCTTATTAAGCATTGCACCCTATCTGCTTTTTGTCTGGCACTGAATAAAAAGGCTTAGCAAGATGTAAACAGCAGCAGGATTTTTTTTTTTTTCTCCAAAGAGCCACTTTCAAACATAACAATGATGCACTGAAATTTTAAGAAGAGTATGTTTATACTCCAGCTTAGGTGATAGCAAGGGAAACGGCTTTGCTTAAACAAAACAGCCTCAAAACAATCTTAAATTCTGTGACCCATTGCATATTTTGTCTCTTGGTACTTCTGACAGGACTCCAATGACCAGAGGTTTGAGGCAGATCTGCCAAGCCTTTCCCCTACAATGAGTTTCTCCAGGAAAACTGGAAGACTTTTAAACTGAAAATTTAATTTGAGACTCTTCAGGCTTTTAAATGGAGGAAACTCAAAGTGACTGGGGCAGACAGAACAGGAGGAAAAAAGAAACCAACAGAATGGAAAGGTTTATATACCGTCCCCTTCCCCGCCCATGCTGGCCCTGCCAGCCAGTCCCTGCTCCCAGCTGGCTCAGTGGCTTTGCGGGTAACAGGAATTTTTGGCTCAGTCCCTCTGACCCCCAAGGTCCAGCTGGTGTTCCCTGTCCCCTGATGTTCCCCATCCCTCCCTGACGCCCAGCGTTCACACCTTCCCTATCCCGCCTCTGCACTTTGGGGGCCTGGGAGAAGGAGAAGAAGTCACTGCATCCTCCCTTCCAGCTCTCACGTATCCCTCCGTGGAGAGCTGCAGCTAGCGTGCTATCAGGAGTGAGCAAAGGAAATGCGTGCTGCATGCAGTGGCTCCCCTGCTCTGCCTGCTACCGTACCCAAATGTTTTCCATGCTCTTCAGCTCTGTGCACACGCAGTCCTTTCCCAAAGGTGCAGGACAGTCCTCCAGGAATTCCTTTAACAAAGAGATTTGATTTGTTAGTGGTTTTTTTTGTTTGGTTTTGTTGTTTGTTTTGTTTTGTTNTTTTTTTTTTTTTTTTTTTTTAAATTCCTGCATGCTGTGATTTCAATAGTGATAGAGTATAAACATGTCTTGGCAGATCATCAACTAATCTAAGTAGCCAGAGCTCTACTGACATTGGCGGACATGGACAAGTCACCACATCTGAAGACAAATACTAGAGGCTCCATCCTGCTGACACAGAATACAATGGCAAACCTCCTGCTGACTTCATAAGAAGCAGCATCTGACATTTAGTGCAATATCTGGAGAGGTTTTCGTATGCGGACTCCAGAGAACTTACAATAACATACATTTCATTCTTTCCTATGTGTGTCCAAATGTGAGGTCACTTGTTCAATTACACCCCTATTCTTATGCTATTGGGTAATGAGGGGAAAACAAAAGAGCGTTTGCATTTGCTTATAGCACTGGATTGTTCCCCAAAGCTAACACAATGGCACTAGGACGTTTTGCTCTCAAGAAAATGTACCAAGCCAACAGGAAAAAAAAAAGCCTCAAACTGAATAGTTGTAAAATGTTATTGAAAGGATTCATAATGGGTTCCAAAGGGTTTTATTGAATGGCTTAAGGAAAGCTTAATTATTTAAAATAATTTTTGAGGTCAACATGTATTTAATTATATTTCAATAGGGTTTAAAAGCCTCCTGTTATTAGCATTGTTCGGTGAAAATGTCCTGTATTTTTTCAAAGGTACCCCTTAATTCAAATCTTTTCCAGCAATTTGATTTTGAGAGAGAAACTGTTTTTTAATGCTGATCACTATTTCTATGCATCTTAGGCAGGTAAAAGAAGAAGTTAGAATAATTTTGTTTTGATGACCTATCAGCTGCTAAAAACTTTAAATGACAGTGAGTGCAAAATGGGTGCAATTAGGCTGAATAAAAGTCTAAAGGCTGTCCTTTCAGGGTTCTTGAATGTTGAATGGCAGGTCTGATTGAAGCAGGATGTCACAAATTCGTGTGAAGACGACCTGGCTGGAGCATGCTGGAAAGACGTAGGGAAGAGGGATGTAGCAGAGGGAGCCATGGTGAGCTGTGAAGGAGCAGGGCACTGGGCTACCTCACTTCTTTCTTTACCAACAGAATCAAATCCAGGCTGGGTTTAGCTCGCACTTTCTGGCCTCTGCTCCCAGTGCTGTGGTGTCTTGGCTCCATTCCACAGTCTGTCCTGTCCTGCAATATTTGTGGAGTTGCATGGCATGACATTTAAAATTTGGCCCTGGGCTTATTAAATACAGGAGAGCAATAGATGGGAAAGCACCTCTAAAGCCTCAAATAGATCTGCTACTTCCCACCTAAGAGCAGGTTCACTCACCTGTCAGCCTTCATTTCTTTTGGCAAAAGCTAAATGCCTCAATTTTTCTCTTGTCTTACACACTAACCGATACTACTACCAGTGTACCACCACTTCTAGTGGAAACAAAGTGGCTTGCAGGATTTACATACCTATAATCTCAGTGTATGAATAGAAAAGGATTACTTTTCATTTATTACCTAGGATCCCTTCAGGCCAGGACACAGCTGGGTTGTCTCAGCTATCCGCCATAAGAAGGTTGCCGTAGCAAGCCCTTCGGCTAAATCTATGAATGCACAGCATACTTGTCTGGCTTTTGTAAGGAGGATTAGCATGTCTACTTGAGAAACATTACCTGTTGTTTAGTCTCAGGCTGCAGTCGCATAGTCATTCCAGCATACGCTTGACTCCCCTTCTGATATTAGCGTCTAAAGGAAACTGGCTGTTGCAAAATCCTACTGCAGGAGGTTCCCTTGTGCAAAAAACAAGGATAGTTCCTTACAGGAATTGTCAAAAGATTGCATCCCAGCCTCAAGTATGTTGCTGCCTTGCCTCGGCTTCTCTGCCCAGTTTAGCAGAGTCTCTGACCCCGGAGATTTTCCACTGCAATTGCCAAAGCAATTTGAGAGTGGAATATTTTGCAAATGTTTTGTGACAATTTGAACTTCTTGTAAGAACAGCAACTAGTACTTTTTCTTTGGATTAATGACTACTGTGCTTGTTGTATCTTTATTGCTAATTTAACTAGTTGCTTTGGAGTCCTTTGTAGTTATACAATGTGTATATAATTATTATTGTTCCCGCCCAGAGGCAATTGCAATGTATATCAGATAAGGACAATGAGGACACAGTGAAAATGCAAAGTTAAAATTGTGTCTGTTGCTTCAGTCATAAGGTTTTTGTCAGTTTATATATTTTGTCATGTTAGCCAAGAAATGGAAACGGAGTTGACAAGACAAGTCGAAAGAAGCATACTCTGAGATGTGGAACAAAAAGCACTTTTTAACATAGCTTTAATCTTTAAGCTATTGTTCATTTGTGGCTAGTTTGCTGCAAGTTGTAACGTACCTAGGTCTCTCATCCACCTCATTTTATCCAGGTTCAACTGTGTATTAAGGCTGGTTCCTGGGATGAGAAAATAATTTGCCTTTATTCCTTTGTCTGCACTTGTGTATTTTATTTTCACTCATCTTGTTTTGGCCAAACTAACTCAACCACTCACAAGAGTGAGATGCCCTAGCCACGTCTTGGGAAAACCGAAGAGAAATCTGAGGCTTACAACTTTCTCTCAGACTGTTCTTTCTTCCAGGCTGTTAAAGTCTTTCCTTTGTGTCTTGCAGATATGTTTTCTGTTCCTCTGATAGCAGGAAATGTGTCTGAACCTCCTTGCTATTTGGGCAGTTTGGGGCAGGGCAGCTATGATGGTAGAACCATATTACTAACAAAGCATCCTGGCTTCGACAATGGTATTTGGCTGGAAGTGCCAGATTAAGAAATGAACTAATTTCTGCCCCTGTTCCCAGTACAAAAGCTAGTTGTCAACCCTATGCAACCATATCCTGCCTGCCCTTAAAAGTTCCTATTTTCCCATTTTTTTCCCCTTCAAATCCTCTTAGCATTTCAAAAGGTCTTTTGATTCACTTGTGAATACAATGGCCTTTTATTTGCCTACACCTTGATTATAATGCAGTTTGCTGGGGTGGTTAAAGGATGCCTCCCCGGGGCATTTGTCATTCCTGTGCTCCAGACAATGTTTGCACAAGTTCCCTTTCATCCTCTTTCCCATTATCTGTGATTTCTGCAACACTTGAGATCTCTTGCACAAGACTATCGCTGGTATAAAAGCACCGTGTATCGTTTTGAAAGGCGTTCCCTGTCATCTCCTAATTGCGTGCTCATGTTTGGAAAGGCTCTTGGCATTTTTCCTGGAGGCCAATATCCTCCTGGAGGGCTGGTACTGTCCCTGGCATCAGTCTGACGTCAGAGTCTGTGGTGTCTCGTCACTGACTCTTTGCCATGTGCACACACACCTGCTCTGTGCGCAAGCACACTTAATAGCACCGCTGAAATTTTTCAAAGGGTATACTCATTTTACACAGTTTAAGGCAGGGTTCATCACATTAAAACAGTTGCTACAGTCAGGCTACAAGACAGCTCTCAGAGCCTGAGGATCTGTCCCGGACATCCTTTGATCCCCAGCGCTTTACGATCTGGAGATCTCCCTTATTGAGCTGATGCAACAAGTTGAAGTTCTGCCATTGTTCTCCTGTTGCATGTCACCCTTTTTTTTCCAATTAAATGCAATGGAAATGGGCACTGCTTTCCCTTCAGCTCTGAGGGATGTTGTTGGGATGCTGAACTGCATCCCCCCTAGGAGGAGGAGGCTGTCCCGGAGGGCTGTGAGCTGTATCCACGCAGCAGGACTGCAGCTCCTGCTGGACAGGCAGAGCTTGGCAGTGTAACACAGCTTTGGTAGCAGCCAAGTTTCCTGCTGTTCAAAAGGACCAATTATTTCTGATTAAATTTGAAGTGAGAAGGCTGAAGGCTCCAGAAACAAAATCAGCTCCCAGAGCTGAATTGCTGTATTACTAAATCTCGGGGTGTTGTGAAGGGGGTCTCTATAGTGCTGGACCTGCTTTGAGCTGCTCCTCTGCCCATTAATCAAACATACTCCTGGACACAGCAGTCTAAGGAAGAGGAGAAGGTTGTCTTTTAGTAGCTGGGTGTCATTTATGCAGTGTATGAAGAGAGTTTTACCAATGAATAGATTCCATGACTATCAAATCTTTTTTTCATTTTTTTGGCAGCTCTGATATCCTGGATCACTCTGCCTCCTCTCCCACGAATCCTCCTTTCTTACTGCTGTAAAGAAATGAGCATTTCCAGTATGTTTTAGATTTCTGATGTCAGCTAGTGCGTACAGGTATGTAAACACTGTCATTTCAGTGTGGATGTCTTGTGGCGGTTTGCAATGCTTTAAGTATTTGGCATTTCAGTCAAAGGCTGTTCCCAGGTCAGGGGTGCTCAGTGGTCAAGGAGACCTCCATTGCCAAGCACTGAGTAGGATGCTTTAGATGCTTGATGTTATTGTGAAATCTCACACTTAATATACAATAATGTTTGCATGCAAAGTAAAGCTGTTTGGTTTAAAAAGAGAAGAAAAAGGGAAGACCCTCACAACTGCATTATGTTCTGACCTGGCCTTGCAAGCCTTGCTGTGCTCTGCAGGCCCAGGCTGGCACTGACAGTGGTCTGACATTTCCCACAGTGTGGGGCTGCTCCACTTCTGCTGCTCCACTGGAGTGGGGAGATGAGCCCCCCACCCACTGGCCCCACCCCCTCGCCCTAGCAGAGCCCCAGCAGTGTTTGCTGCACTCAGGGTTGCTTCTTGGTGCCCTGGTGTTGTCATTTTATGGTCTTCAGGCTGTAATACAACATCGCTTCACGTGTCTCTGGCCCTTCCCAGGTTGTCAGCTGTGTTATGTGATAGTGGGTTTGAGGAACCAGTGTGTCTGCACAAGTGCCTGTCTATGGAGGCAGAGGAGGGTTTCCTCTGGATAGCATGGACCGTGTTGGAAGGACAGTGGATACAGTCAACCTGCCATGCCTCAACAGCAGCAGGCAAATTCAGATGTAGCACTCTCCTAGGTTTCCTTTCTAAAGGCTAGGCTGAAAATCTCAAAACAGTATAAACCCCTTAAACATTCACCCACCTCTGGGTAAGAGCAGCTATAAGGGCATAACCCGCTGTTACTGTCTTCCTGTTGCATGTGACACGCTGCTGCCATCCCCTCACAGCATGTAGCACCTGCAAAGCACGGCAGTGGTGGTCCCAAGCAGCCTCCTATGGAAGGCTATAATTTAGCAGCATCACAGCTGCAATACAGAAACTGGTAGGGATAACTGGAGCTATGGGCTACCAAAAGGCTCACTCACAGTGGGGTCACGCCATTGGCCCTCATCCATGCTAGCTGCAGTGGTCAAGCATCACACCAAAGCCAGCCAGGTGTTTTAAAATCAAGTCCTGGGATCCGTTCCACTTGAAAACTACACTTTGCTGAGTTGGCGGTGGAGGTATATTGCCATGTTTCGTGTCGTTCACAGGTTTATTTAAAGTTAGTGATAAACACAGTTAAGTACAAGAATCCCTCACACGTGATGGAAGTTCTGGGAATATCAGGTCCTAACTCTTACACAGCCTAGTAAAAAGAGATAACAAGGTAAACTGAATGTTGTGTTTTATAGGTAGTAGGATACTAATTAAAATGTACACGAGGAGAGTTTCTTTGTGTTGGAGTAGTAAAACACAACCCTAAACTTAGCAGGTCTCCAAGTACGCATTATGGTTAATAGGCATTATATGTTTTCATAGATCTTTCATTTAAATGACATGTTTTATTTTCTTCAGGTGTCCTCTTCATATATTTATTCAGGCTTCAAATGCACTGATTTTGTTATAAAAGACTCTAAACACAATTTTTTTCTGTAGAGCAATGACAACCCAGCAGAACTAAAGATCAGCAAGAACCAAGGATTTTGGGGTCTGGATAAAAAGTTCAGTAAGAACTGAACCTTACTGCAGCCTGAGGTTGTCAGATGTCTGCTTTCGGTTTTGGCCTTTAGAGAAATGCGGTGAAAGCCTCAAAGTTTAAATCTTCCTTTTTGTATTCATAGGCTCAAAGTATCAGATTGGTCACATAATTACATTTTAGGCCAGCCACTGAACACATAAGAAGTACAAATTTTAATCAAAGCTTGCCACCATGTAAAGGGAAACCACTAGGCTTTTTCCATGGAATCTCCAGAAAAGAGTGGTGATTTTTGGTTTCAAATGTTCTTCACTAGTAACTTGAGATATTTTTAAAGAAATCCTGATTTTTTAAGGGGGTACTGGACAATTGCCTTCTGAAAACCAGAAATTTTATAAATATTTTCTGTCGTGGTGAACATAGTGCATCTCTAGTTCCATTTTAAAATCTCAACTGATGGAAAGAAAATAATCTTTGTCTTGGTTCTGTTTTTCTTACATTATCCATGGGCCAGATCCTGTTTCTGCTAGCCTCTGTGTCAAAACGTCTACGGACTTTTTGGCACTAAAATCAACCCTTGATTTTGCAAGAGTTATCTGCAAGGGATCAGCATAATTTACAAAAATACAGTGATTATTTCATGTGTTTTTTTATTCCTAGCTCAGTATGCACCAATGTTGTTCTCTTCCTGTCTTTCCTTTCCCAGTCGGCGTTCTGGAAGTCTAGCTAAGCCGCTTATAATAATTCTCTCATTCACCAGTCATGTATTCCATTGCTTTCCTCCCTCTCTTGACCCCAATGAGTTGCTTATTCATACTTTTGTTTTGAAAAATTGCTTTCTGCACAGTAAGACCAACCTTCCCTGATCTGTATTTCTGTAGAGACCATATCAGCATTGATTCAAGAAAGCAAGTGCATCAAAATACAAGCTTGGGCTTATCTTCTCCAACCCAGCTGCTGACCAAAGATTAATGAATGCTTTTCAGACCTTTGAAGCCACTAGTTCAAATTCTTTTTCTGTCAATGGCAAATGGTTACCTTAGAATCTGTATTGTGTGGTAGCGCTACTATTTTGATGAAAGCTTAGTCCATCCTCCTGGTGAGCATATGTTAACTTTACCGTGGTGTTTTAAGGCAGGCAGAAATGCTTGAAATCCATCGCCCTGGGAAACCAAAGTGACAGACAGAAATCTATGTTATATTTAGGTCACATTCTATGGCCCCTTTTTCCCCCTGTGGAACAGCTCACAGCCTTTATTCTCTGCATCCTCCCAGGATCTGGGGGTGTCAGTGAGCAATAGCGCTCTGTTACTCCAAACAGAGAGTAAGTGATTTGCATGGGATCTGGGAAATGCGGCAGATCAGGGAAATAAGTCTTAAAAAGGAAAAGACCCAGCTGAATATCAGACCCACAGGACAGGCTGTCCTCACTGCACCAAGAGAGGGATGCAGGAGCAGGCAAAAATACAACTTGGTCAAATAGTTCTGGTGAGGAAGGGCCCAGGGTAATGGTGGGAGACAGGAGGAGCAGGGTGTCCAACAGGGGCAACAGTGCTGGTGTCCTCATCCAAGCATCTCAGCCCTTGAGAGGGTGTGGGAACTTCGTGTTTATTTACGAGATAGGCCAGGTTTGGTGTCTTGGGAAGACGTAGTTCTCCTTCAGCCATCAGAAAGGAGAAGTGTGGAAATGACTAGCATGCCAGTGCCTGACAGTGGGGATTCAGGGAGCCATTCATTATTGCTCTGACTTGCTTTTTTTCCAAAGGCACCTGTCAGACCCAGATGACACTTCAAGCACAGAGAAATATTTGGCACTAGTTGTTCCTTGTGATTATGTTTTATATATTCGCTTTTCACACACTTGCTTTGTTCTCCTGAGGTTTTGTATTAGCAAAGATTTTCATCTTTGTTCTCTGCAGTAACCAGCAGACGTGCCTGAGCTAAGGCACTACGTGCAGGCTTTGCCGTTTTGACTGTGTTTTCAACCGTCTCCCTGGACCAAGGATTAAGGCTATTAATGAGATATCTACATATAAATACTGCAGCTAACTGCTCTAATTCCTGCTTGCTAGCCAGGCCCTGTTCCTCTGTCAGCTACCTCAGGACCTGTGCAGATTAACGGCATGAGCTCTTCATTGCCCACCTACTCGTGTTTGCCGAGATTATCTCCAAGAGGAAAGAAGTCTGGTCTGGGACATGAACTTATACGTCTGCTCCATTGCAAGGTCTGCTTCTCTCCATATTACTGCTGGGACTCCTTGCCTGATTTAACCTGTGTTTTTGATGGACACAACAATTTTTAACAGTTTCCTTAAACTCTTTTTCTCTTTTTCCTTTTGAGGCAGTGTAAAGGATCTCTGGCTATTTATTTATTTATTTATTTATTGTTGGTTTTAGCTCTGCCAGTCCTTAAAAGGCCTCCTTCCCTCTCCAAAACATTGCAGGAAGAAACAGAATGTAATTCTGCTTTACAGATAGAAATTTAAGTAGTGGCCAAGCTATCGGAGGGCAGTGGAGGGGTTCAAATTCTGTAAATCCTGAAAACCTCTACTCTAAAAACTAATTAGCTAATAGTAAGAGTCCTACCTACCTCTCCTTTTCGCTTCCCCATAGAAGGTAGGAGAACTGCTATTTGTGTTGAATCTCTTTCTGCAGGAGGCCTCCACAAGCTCTGGGAATCCCAGTCTAAGTCTGCCTGGGATTATGCAGGGTTCTTCTCAAAATTAGATTGAAATACTACTTTGGGACTTTGCTTCTCTGACTATTCTGTCCAGAAAATCAGTTACACTTTTCTCAGATTGTATCTGCTTTGCAGATTGGATGCTTGAAATTGCAGATAGGTTCTGTGGTGGTTTTTTTTTTTTTTTTTAGGGCGGGAAGATGTTTGTGAGGTCCCTTTTGGAAAATGCTATCCTTGGTTTAAGATCAGTTTCAGTTAACAATGACTTTCCTTAAGAAAGTCACAACTGATTTTGCACTAAAGCCCTTTTCTCTGTTTAACCATCCTAGTGGTGACTCTACTTGCCAGATGATTCTCTGAGAAACAAACTCCATCATTTTCTGCTTTTAAGACAGAGAAATAATTCTTGAGTCATGACAAGTAGGATGATTGGGTTCCTTCAGCCCTAGCCTGTTTTTATTATCAGATTCTTGACTCCCTAGTGCCCTCAAACTCTTCCCTAACTGCATGGATGACCTGTTCTTCCTAGGGGTGTCAGCTTGATGAGATCCATGTGCAATCTGTTTTTAAAACAATGAGTATTGTAGCTCTATTACAATCCCTGACTGCTTATTTTTGTAAATATTTGTAATCACTTAAGTTCTTATTTTCCTTCAGTGAGGAGCAAGTGAACATTGCAAGTCTTTTATTTAATTTCTGTACTATCTATCTTCTGTGATTTTTGCTTTTTTTTTTTTTTTTTCTCCAAGAATCTCATCAGTCCTCCTAAAGCTTGGGCCCACCTTACAACAAAGTAGTAGCTTGCAGAGTGGTGGTCTAGTCACTTTTCTTCTGACATGTTGCCTGTTGCTCTTAAGAGAAAGCCTCTGGGCTGTTCTCTTCATCCACATGTTACACCTCCTGCCAGCACCATCCAGCTTTGCAAATTCAACATTTGTGACTTTGTATTGCTTGGCTTCTTTGGTCCTAGGCTGGCAGGCTCACACATGGAATCCCTCTGGACTTTCGAGCCTTGGCCTTGCCAGGCCACTCTAATGATACAGAGAAACTTCACTGATCCCAAACCTGGGAATATCCCACTTTCTTGGCCACTGAAACTTGTAGTGCAAGTAACGGCAGTGTGAGGTTTACTTAAGCAAATATGTTTTATTAATATGTTCTAATGTTCTTTATCAAAAAAAGAGCATATTGGCAGTAGGTGAAGCAACAACCTCAGAATGAATGCATTAAACATAAAAAGTCACTGCAGGTTTTCTCTGTCAAAAGTAACGCACAAAATTTACATGGTCTGTGTAAATATACAAAGCAGGAACACTGCAGGCAAATGTTTACAAGACACATGTTTAGCCAATACCATTGTGTTCCAGCAGAAAGCAGAAATGCCACATGAGAAGTCCTGGGAGGTAATTTATTTTGTCAGATGCTGTGAGTCTGTGGAACAACATTAAGTAAGCAGTGTTTGTGCTGGGCTGCTATTAAAGATAGGCAATGCACCCATCAGATACTTTAAGAGCAGCTTTATGGTTTAATTGTTAGCTGATGTCCATATCGTTACCCGTGCCTGAGATTCCAATATCCACATAGTTGTCTCTCATGCACAGATCTGCTATTTCACCAACTATCATTTCAGGGAAGGCTGTCCTGTTGCACCAGAACCAAAATCATTGCCATCCTCCGTTAGCAGTGACACTTTCTCAGCTCTGTTTGCCATGGCTTCACCTGATCATTGCCATCATTCCCATCAGCACACCCTACACCAGCAGCAGTGTGATGATGGGGACTTGTTCCAGTCACCCAGAAGAAATTCAGACCAGATCTTTGCCTGCCGTGCAGATTTAGTCTTTCATGGTTACAGCTTTGACAAGCTTCTACAGAGTTTCTTTTCCTAGTAAAGAAGTGCCTGTAGCTCTTTTGAACATTTGGTGTATTTCTTAGGATCTTCTGACCTTGGTGGCAGCTGAGCAGTGTTTCCCACTGGGGCCTCCTCCAGCAACGTGTGTTTGCTTCAGTGATATCATGGTGCCACAAGGCTTGCAAGGGGTATCCTCCAGAAAATGAAGGGATTGTGTCAGCGAACTTTTCTCCACTGTTGAGCTGTAGGTCCAGTAACAAAAATGCTGAAGAGGCAGGATGTGAAGTCTGGCCTTGCTCGGGGTCAGGGCAGTCCCATCAGTCTAAGAGCATGAAGACTTGGGACTGTGGCAATCAGGAGCTATGGCAAGTGGAAAGTGTCTGGAGCAGTAGTGTCTGCAAGAAGAATGACGGTTTTGGTGCTTTAAAGTCTGCATTGTTTAAGCAGTCTCCAAGTGGTAACACATTGCAGACTAAGTGTGTTTTATAACAGCCAGTATTAAATTCTGGGTTATATCACAAATAGATAGGCAGTTAGTGATATGGTTTTGCCTTGAAATGTTATAGATCTCTAACAAGGAGAGACTTCAGCCAAGACGTGGCAATTTGTATTTGTTTACTCTTCCTCTTCCCGAATCTCTCAAAGTAGATGTGGCTGTTCTTGACTCCACCTTCCATAGCATCTGGGTGCAATGGTGCTTGGAAGAAGCAGGATGGCCATTTGAAAGAATGTCCACATTTGTAGCTTACCAAACGGAAATCACTGTTTTTGACTCAGCAGATGCTCCCATGCTGTACAGTCGTCCGAGGGAATGAGATTCATGTAATGGCTCTGACCATCCCCCCATTCCCTCTGCAAAAGCTTCTTCTCCATTTGAAACGCCAACCTAATATGACTGCAAAACAGAAGCTGCCCAAGTTGCTGCAGGTTTTATGGGAAAAGTACATGTAGGTAGAAGAGAGAGACCTCTGTCACCATCCGCCTGTGGAGGAAAAGGCAACAAATCCAATCGGTCTTGTTCCCCATCTAGCTCACCAGTGAGCTCCTGAGTACTGCTGGGGGCCCAGGTCATGGGTGCTGCTCCTTCAGCAGAGCAACTGGAATTGCAGAGGGTGAGACTCCTGCAGGAGAGGAGGCTTTGCAATGTCTTCTGTGCATGGAGCTGCTCCCAGACCCAAGGTCAGGCCCATCCCTGCACTGTCTGCACATCCTGCCGCTGCTGCAGAGCAGTGGGAGATGTTTTCCAAGGCTCCTCTGTGCTCAACAAGGAGGGCAACTCAGCTGGGCTGTAGTGTCTGCTGCAAGTCCCTATTTCTCTCTGGTCCTGTGTCATTTTGATGAACCCCCCTCCTAGGTGAAATGAACCTGAACTTTGTCCGTTAGGGTAGCAAGCTCAAACCCTTCTCACTGCAGAGAGTCCTGTTCACGTCTCGCTGCCTGAAGAAGCAGTCATCAGGCCATGGTGCAATGGAAGTGTGAAACCTCCTCTTCTGGGCAGGTCTTTGATGGCAATGCTGTCAGTTTGTAGTGACACCTGGGGACACATCTAATGGGAGCTCTGAACCTGTGTACTGATGCAGGTCCTCTGGGCTGCAGTGTCTCAGAACCCAAGGCAGATGCTGAGCTGTGAGAGACATGAAAGCTTAAAATTCTGGCGAAATTTACTGGTAAAAAAACCCACGCACTCATTGGATAAGATTTGAGGATTGTGTTCTGGATGCAGTTCTGCCTAATTTCCACTCTGGGTGTTAATGTCCTTATGTGGATTCTCCTTGTAGTGCTTGGGTTTCAAGGGTGAATGTATAAGAAAGGAAGTTATGTGTCAAAGCCAACCAGTGAAGCTGACTGTTCCAGCTGGGGTAAGGCTGCACTGTGCTGCGTGGCTTCGCTTCCCTCCTCTCCCTTGCTTTCCATATTTCTTATATCACCTCTTTCTTTCCTGCAGCTATAACTGACAGAGATGGGTACTGAGGAAGAAATACCTTTTTTTCCATAGCCATAAAAATAGTTTCCTTGGTTTTATTAGCAGCGCATGGATGTGAGTTCAGCCTCCTCTCCAAAATAGACAATGAGCAGGAAGTACTCAATTTGGCAGTGCATTTGGGGTTAGAAACATTTCTGCTTTCAAAACATTTTGCCAGAGTCATTAATTAAGTGCTAGAACAGAGAACTTCAACCAAACAAAACTAGGGGAAATTACATTTCTCTTTCCTGACCTATATAAAAAGCATTTGTGCTTAAATCATATTGAAAGCTTTAAAGGGACTTCTCTCCCAGTGGAACATGCAGAAAACATAAATGTCCTGCAATAGGATTGTTGCTCACTCTAATTTAGTAGGATTTGGCTGTGCTTCCGCTTCTTTGCAAACATTTAGTGAGAGTGTTTATGGGATCAGGTTCTAAGCAAGGATACTGCAGATATGGAGTTTCATTTTTCAAATCTGAGACCATGAACTAGGAAACTTTCTCCTAATGGGTAGGGTTATCCCTGCCGAGAACAAGGAAAAATCCATCCCATTCCTGTTCAGTCCCAATGACTAGCATTGTGTTTAACTCCAAAGCTTGGATATACAGTCCAAATAAACAAAATTGCTGGGGGAATAACTTAAGATTTATCAGAGTCTGAGAGAATTGGGTAAATAACATATCAGAGGACTGAAGTGTCAGAGTATTCTCTGTCTCTATTATTGAATATGATTCAGAGGAGAGATGGTCTGGCTTTCATTTAATGTGTAGATGGACCATACCTATCCAAAAAAGGGAAAAGTCACAGCACATATCTCACACGGGGGCCCAACTCCTGATGTGCTCCTGAATCTGTGTGCAGGTGCTGGTCTGTCCTGTCTCTGTGTGGAGTCCCCTTATTCAGGAGACCAGCTTCATCTTCCCCAGGCGCTGGGTGTGCACAGAAGGAGCATCGGGCTCCCCTGCTGCTGTGAGTGCAGCCAGAGGAGTGCACGGCAGTGGGGATCCTTGGAGCAGGGGTGGGGGAAAAGGCAATGGAGCGCACAACTGCTTTACTGGGTTTTGGGAAGAAACCCCCTTAGTAACTCTGAGCTCTGCTGTCCTCTGCAGTGACAGTTGACCACATGGATGTTCATGCTCTAACCTCCAAACACCCTGACAGTGTTTCTTCTTCCAAATACTGCATGTTCCCCTACACTTCGAAACCTGCTCTGTCTGACTGGCTTTATCCATGGGCCCAGAACAGATGCATCTCTAGCTGCCATCTGCAATAAGCTCTCTGCCTCTGTTCCCTCTGCATGCTGCTGCAGATGTGCAAGGTGGGTCAGAGCACACTGCTTAAAGAGCTGACTGCCTCCTCCTCTGCCCATGGCCAGGAATTGCTGCAGCTGCTGTGAGTGATGTTAGTTCTTTAACAAATTGGGACTGGGAACTGCTGCTCCGTTGCTTTCTTCTATTACCCTTCTTTATTCTACTCCAACCAATTTTTCATCACTGCTTCTGTGTCCTAGACAGGTAATCTCCGGCAGCAGCTGCCTTTCTTATAAGAGACAATTTGTTCCTTCACTCTGTTTTCATTGATTGCTCATCCCTTTATATAGCCTACTTCATGAGTCACTTTGCCTACCTACCTGAAACCAGCGTGCTGTGCTAGCCATCAGTTCCCTGTTCGGTGGCAATTACCAGCTTTTTATTGCTGTATTTTTCTCTCAAGGACTCCTCCTAATGCCAGCATACTTCATTAATTTCTAATTTTGCAAATCCCAAATTGTGACATAGCTGCAGGAGCTGGAAATAGAACAACTACATACCCTCTCCTAGAAGTATGCATATGGAGTTGGAAGGGAACTAAGGTTGAAGTTGCCGGCAAGTCCCTTACAATTGCTTTCCATGAACATTTAACCAGCCAGATTTTGCTTGCACATACATTTGGTCATTTCAAAATTGCTCAAGTGGAGTCAGTAGATGGCAGCTTGTTGCATGGATGGAGCAGTACATTGTTCAAGATGGGAAAAGCCCAAATTCTTCAACTCTTCTCACTGCTGCCCTAGCACAGTGGCATGAGGTCCCAGACATAAACTCAATCATTCTTTTATAGATTTCTCCACCGTTTTGTCTGGCCAACCTAATTACAGGTCATTTTCTCACATGGATCTCTCTTAGTGGTACTCAGAGAACTGGAAGTTAAAATGTTGAAATCTATTGCTAGCGTGTTACAGGCAATTTTATAAACATCCATATAAAAGATTAGTTTTGGTATTAACTCTGGGACAATATTAACTTGAAATGAAATAACTAATGGCTGTGATTTGTGTGTCTTGGACTGAAGATACCTAAAATTATCATTATTCTTTGTAAGTGGAATGAATACCAAGCAGGTCTGGGGCATAGGAATAGCCATGAAGGATTAATGATATGAACAGCATGTCTTGCAGCCCTGAAACAAAGCTCAATGTAATCTCAGTTGACCTTTCTGTCTCCTCATCTGAAGGAGGCCAAGGGGGTTTGTTTGCTTCTGTCTTTCCCCCTGGAGGTTTTTTTACAATATTAGAAGAGAAAGTTCAAACTTCTTCTGTTTCCTTGTCACCGTGATCCCGGCAGGGAAGGGCACACGCTGTTAAAAGATGGTAAAGCCAGTCTTTGGCTATTCAACTCATCTCTCTGGTATACCTTCCAACATAAATGGAAGTATGTTTTGCAACCCAGACAGTACAACTCCGTTTGCAAATGAAATCGGGGCATTAAATTCACTGTACAGAGGTCATGACTACTGCAAGACTACTGCAAATCGGAGCTGAGTTCAAGCTGCCTACCCCAGACTGGGCAGCCGGGCACCCTGCACGCAGGACCCTGACTGATCTCTGGGCATTGGCATGAGTGGTCACGGATCCACACCAGGGGGTCCAGAAAGTCTGTCTCATTTCCCCAGCTGGTAGGCTATGAGTTATTTATCTGATCTTTCAGGACTTGTAAAGCTACCCATAGTACTCCAGGATATGTTCTTTCCCTGGCATGTTCTATTATATTGGAAATGCTGGTTATTAAGGGGAAAAATACCTGGGGCTTTTTTAGCATGAAAATTATAAAAAATCAGGTCCTTTTTTGATCCTCTGCCATTCAGATTGCTTGCAGCTATTTGTTCTCATCCAGATACAACAACTATTGCCATAGTTTTAGTATCATTTAGTATTTTTCTTGCTTCTAATATTTCTTAAGGATCACAGTCTCATGAAATGCTTTATAAAAAACAACTAAAGAAAGGTCTTTCAAAATGTCCTGTACATTCAATTAAATGTTGATATGCCTTTTCTGTTAGTATGTACTTTCAGTCCTGAAACACCATCGTATAAATCCGTGTTTCAGCCAGCTGAAGTAAGTGTGTGCCTTGGGACACAATTTCCAAGTAGTCCTTCTCTGTACATTCCAGTCTTGATTTAATCCAGGTTTATCTCAGCTTTGTATTAAGTGATTGAGAACAGGTTTAAGCTAAAGTGGACAAAAGCACTTTTAAACTGGAGCAAGAGTGTTCATACAGAGTATCATGTTAGCTAGCCTGAATGGGTACAAAGTCTGGGTGTAGAAATCTTGTTTATTAATGTTTGTCTTTGACATCTCTTTTCCTTCTTATTGAGCATCTCCCTGCTCCTATGTTTGTCTTCTTTCTGCTGTCCCATGCCTGTGGCAGAATTAATGTGATTGGGGTCTCAGACTTCAGAGAAAGCTATACATAGTAAAAATTTTAGTCGTTCTAACAGCAATGGAATCTTGTCAGAGGGCAGTTTCCCCCCTTCTCAAGAGGATGCACGATGACATCTTTATCCCTGACCATCAGTGGTGGTGGCTGTGGGGGCTTGGGTGTTGGGCATCTTCCAGCACCAAGCAGAGGACAATGCCCTGCTGAGGTGGGGCTTTCAGCTGTAGTGGCACTCATCCCTCTCACTGCTCAACTGTGTTGTCTACACCATGGCACAATGGCGCTGCAGTAAGACCAGAGCAGTCTGACTGCTCTCACTGCAGAAAGCTCTGTGGTTGCAGTCGGACCATTTCCCTGGTGGGAGAGGTGCCCTTCCCACTTGAAAGGAGGTGTGCTGTGTTGCCTGCTGTTTGCTGAAGTGGGCTGCCACTCATGCTGGGCCATCCTTACTGGAAACAGAAACATGGGACATAATACACAAAAGTGAAGTCTGAATTTCATAAACAGTGGGAAAGGAATAACAGGACAGACAAGGGAGGGCTCAAAGCAAATTTTCATGTTTACGCTTGGCAAATGTAATAGCAGCGGTTGAATGGGAGGCTGCACTGCTTTTTCCTAGCAGGGTTTTCATTTGCAGGAGTTACATTTCATGGCAGGATAGTAAAACATGGGTCTTGACATCACTGTGCCCATGAGAAAGGTAAGCTTTAACAATGGAGGCACCAGGAGGCCACGGTGACCTGTGCAGTGAATTTGCTGAACGGGAGACTCTCTACTGCCTTATTGCTTTTGGTGTAGCAATAAGGTCTTGTTTTCTTCTTCATGGGGAATCCAGTAGTTTTAAGAAGAGCTGTCCACAAGGTTTACCTAGTAATTTTTGAGGAAAACAAAAAATTTTCCTGGGAATGTTGGGTTTTTCTGTGAAAAAAAATCAACAGAACTCTGTGTTTCACTTCTTTACCTCTCCTTTCTTTCCATTTTGCTCATGGAAAGATAAAGAAGCAAGTAGGAAAAAAAAACCCCAAAGCTGGTGAAAAATGGACAGTATTTGGACAATGCCAACTAGAGTAGCAAAATTGGCAAAAGTAACAAAAAAAAAAGCAATCCTTTTTTTCTGAAAAAAAGGATTCTTTACCTCTCCTTTCTTTCCATTTTGCTCATGGAAAGATAAAGAAGCAAGTAGGAAAAAAAAACCCCAAAGCTGGTGAAAAATGGACAGTATTTGGACAATGCCAACTAGAGTAGCAAAATTGGCAAAAGTAACAAAAAAAAAAGCAATCCTTTTTTTCTGAAAAAAAGGATTCTTTACCTCTCCTTTCTTTCCATTTTGCTCATGGAAAGATAAAGAAGCAAGTAGGAAAAAAAAACCCCAAAGCTGGTGAAAAATGGACAGTATTTGGACAATGCCAACTAGAGTAGCAAAATTGGCAAAAGTAACAAAAAAAAAAGCAATCCTTTTTTTCTGAAAAAAAGGATTCTTTACCTCTCCTTTCTTTCCATTTTGCTCATGGAAAGATAAAGAAGCAAGTAGGAAAAAAAAACCCCAAAGCTGGTGAAAAATGGACAGTATTTGGACAATGCCAACTAGAGTAGCAAAATTGGCAAAAGTAACAAAAAAAAAAGCAANACATGGGACATAATACACAAAAATGAAGTCTGAATTTCATAAACAGTGGGAAAGGAATAACAGGACAGACAAGGGAGGGCTCAAAGCAAATTTTCATGTTTACGCTTGGCAAATGTAATAGCAGCGGTTGAATGGGAGGCTGCACTGCTTTTTCCTAGCAGGGTTTTCATTTGCAGGAGTTACATTTCATGGCAGGATAGTAAAACATGGGTCTTGACATCACTGTGCCCATGAGAAAGGTAAGCTTTAACAATGGAGGCACCAGGAGGCCACGGTGACCTGTGCAGTGAATTTGCTGAACGGGAGACTCTCTACTGCCTTATTGCTTTTGGTGTAGCAATAAGGTCTTGTTTTCTTCTTCATGGGGAATCCAGTAGTTTTAAGAAGAGCTGTCCACAAGGTTTACCTAGTAATTTTTGAGGAAAACAAAAAATTTTCCTGGGAATGTTGGGTTTTTCTGTGAAAAAAAATCAACAGAACTCTGTGTTTCACTTCTTTACCTCTCCTTTCTTTCCATTTTGCTCATGGAAAGATAAAGAAGCAAGTAGGAAAAAAAAACCCCAAAGCTGGTGAAAAATGGACAGTATTTGGACAATGCCAACTAGAGTAGCAAAATTGGCAAAAGTAACAAAAAAAAAAGCAATCCTTTTTTTCTGAAAAAAAGGATTCTTTACCTCTCCTTTCTTTCCATTTTGCTCATGGAAAGATAAAGAAGCAAGTAGGAAAAAAAAACCCCAAAGCTGGTGAAAAATGGACAGTATTTGGACAATGCCAACTAGAGTAGCAAAATTGGCAAAAGTAACAAAAAAAAAAGCAATCCTTTTTTTCTGAACTCCAACCCCATTCCCAGTTGAACCTGAATTATCACATTTATTTGAGAGTGTTTGTTCAAAGAATAATTTTCCCCTTCTTTTGATGGTGCTGTAAAGCAGGCAGTCCTGGTGCCGATGGGGCAGCCTGCTTGCCCAGTTCCAGCACAGGGATGCGTGCTCTGCCCCTCCCCACTCCTTTGGGTTAAAAAGGCTGTGAAAACAACTGTCAGAAAATTAGCCTAGCTTACTGCCAGGGTTGGATTTTTGAACTAGTGACACAGGATCTGCTATTTATTATCAAACTTCTGCATTCTCCTGGATATTGCCCAGCGATTATATTTTATAACTAGGTCAAAAATATGCATGGGTAATTTAATAGTCACTTGGAAATTGCCAAATATCTTAGCTGGTCTGTCCAGCACAGCAGTCCAGAGTGGAGAGGCCAGCACCTCACCCTTGGAAGGAAGAGGGAGAAATAAATCCATAATGGGCGGTCAGGAAACAGCCAGCCAGCTGGGAAGCTTCTGATTAATCCCTGTTAGCGAATACATGGTTGATGCTGCAATATAGTCTTCCCCCACCTCCCACCCCCCCAACTCATATGAAATAGCTTATTGTACAATACTATTGTGAATATTCTCATTATTCATATATATTTGAATCATATTAAATTGCTGACATCAGTGATATCTTCTGGTCATGCCTTCTATAGGCTAATTAATGCTGGGAAATCTAGGATTCCTAATATATGATGAGAGTTATTATGCATTAATGATTAGGTAGATATTAATTGCATTTAATAGAAAGCATTTTTCTCAGAACCCGGTTGTGTATGTACAGTGCTAAATGCATGTTGGGTGATAATTTGCAGCAGTTCTTATTGCACTCCATTAGAGTCCACAGAAATGCTCCATGCTTTGAAAATTTTCCCAGTTAGCTCTGTATCTGGGAATCTGCAGCACTTTTAGGGGTGCTTTTTTGAAGGTCAAAGGATTGTTACTTGCAGAAGCAACAGTTACGAAATCTCTCTTTTGTTAGCAAAAGGAAAACTATTTTGCTTTTGGTCACTGTGTTCAGCCACTGTAAGGCAGCTGTTGCTGAGTTTGACGTAGACCCCTCAGAAAGCTTCCCACCACTGCAGAGAAGGGAGCTATAAGGAGTTACAGAGGCAGTGGCTTCTTTGTTTTCAGTTCCTCTTTTACTATCTCGTTGCTACCATAAATGTTGTTTTCCTTTCTGAAGACTTACAAGCTCAGTGCGGTTGAGCTAGGTTTGCAGAGAAAGCTGCGTTAAGAGCCACTGAGGATGAGAAAAGAGCTTGCCTGTAAAATGTTGTCTTGAAACAGGTAGGAAGCCCTGACATGCTCTAGCAATCAGTGAGAAGTCTGTTGACTGATTTAAAAGCAACTTGATTGAACTGTGAAAAGTATGAGTCACAGATCATGATGACCGATGCATAAGAGCCTTTTAATTATTTAAACATTAACCTCCAGTTTGAAGTAAGTTGAATAAACTGGATCACCCTGTTTATTTGGATAATGAAATCTTTCTACTATCCCTTCCCCTGGCACCACCAGGGCTTGGGTGAAAGTCTGGCTTCACTGAAGCCAACGACAGAGTCCCTGTTGATTTAGATGGAAACAAGACTGCACACCTCAGTATTTACTCTGGTTTCTTAATTGTCCCTTCCTTCTCCTGCATTTTCACAGCTCTTTTCTGGCTTCTTGCATCGTGCCCGTGACAAGCCCAGCACCTTGATGTACCTTTTTAAACCTGCTCTAAATGAACCTTCTCAAAAGAAAAAAAAATAATGAAGGCAACCCCCTGTGGCTTTCCTTGCTGGGTGAGGAGGTGCCTCTCGCAGGGATGGGGAGCCACCAGTGTGTGCTACCAGCTGCTCTTCAGTAAAGGCTTCACCTGGAAAAGGACACAGCCAGCAGCTTTCTACCCCAGTGTCTGTGCCATGTTCCTCTCCTCCCAGTTGATGTTTTGGGGTGGCAGGAAAAGGACCAAGCAGCTAAGCCCAGCATCTGTCCGAGCTAAAATCTGACTTCAGGCACAAGGGACAGGGCTGAGAAGGAGGGAGAGGGAGCTCCAAGTCTCCCAGTCTGCCACCAGCTAACGCAAACCACAGTTGGTTGGAAAATCAGGTTTCTCAGATTTTGACATGCGAAGTTGCCTTCCTGTACACCAGCTGGCACCAGGCTGGGTTAAGACCCCCATCACCGTCTCTGGCTTAAGTGTATAAACTCCAAATTTTGTCCCAGAGCTCTATATTCTTGGCCCCTTGAGCCTTTGGGTGGATTATATGATAGATGAAGTGCCTCTGTCAGAACCTCTGTCACGCATTGGTTGCCTGGAGAGGGCTAGTATCCCCAGCCTTGGAGGTGCTCGAAGGCCCCGGGCGACTTGGTCCAGCATCAAAGTTGGAACCAGCTTCAGATCTGGCTCTGCTCTGAGCAGAGATTTGGGCTTGAGGGCCCTGAATGATGCCATGAAGATAAATGTGTTTGCAGAAATTCCCCCCTTGTTCTGTGAAAGGTGCAAGCAGCAGAGACCATTTTAACAGATGTTTTGTGCATAAGTGTATTTTATTGACTCTGTAGGGGACAGTGCTGCAGATCTAGAACTGTTTGTATTCGGCTCCATTTTCTCTGTTTATACAGGTTTCACAGGACTGTCAGCATTAGGGAACCTCAGATTGCACATCCATTCAAAGCAGGACGGTTTTATGTGTTGAGACAATTTTGCTGGAATTCAGCTGTTTTGTTTCCATTAAACTGGATGAAATATTATTTTTTCTTACTCTTCTAGACCATTGGGCTTTGTCACTTGCAGGCAAGGGAGGAATAGCTCTGTAGTTAAACAATGAAAGGAGGTGTGTGGGTGGGTTGGTGACATACTGCAGTGAGGTGGAGATGAACCAGTTACCAAGTCCAGGTTGTTAGGAAGCCCGTCACAACATCCCTAATGTTACTGCCCTGTTCTTACATTGCATGACCCACCCATAGGTTGCAGAGTGAGGTTAGAGGAGCAGTTATTCCCATCTTTATGAGTAACCTGAAAGTCACTTTATGCTGATGTTATGGTGCTGCTGCTTCATGAAATTGTCCTTCCTTCCCCCCAGTTGCCTCATTTCTTCTGCACTGTGTTTGTAGCACTCCCTGTCCGACTGGATTTGAGACCTGGCTTGGTTGAAAATGAAGCTTTGGGTTTACTCCTGGTTACTTTTCTGCCAGATCAGTTCCCTGCTCTGACTATCGGTACAGCCTCAGGCTTGGTAGCTCTGGCACAAGGAGGAGGTGGGAACACTGGGTCAGAGCCACCCCTTTTTGCAGGAGCCCGACGGTGTCAGCGCGGTGTCATCGTCGAGCGCAGAAGCTCTGGGCTGAGCTGGCAGAGCAGGGGCCATGCTACACCTCTTCCACCAGCCCCACTGGTCCCCCCTCACCCACACTGCCCTTGGGGTTCACCCCTACGAGGGGACCCCTGCGCCTGTGCTGGCCCAGGCTAAAGAGGCGGACCCTTCCCCCATCACGGCGAGTGTGCCTATGGGAGGCAGCAGGCGCAGGCAGCGGGGTGCTGCTGGTCAGTGCAATAGACCCCCTGGGGATAAATCCTGGCTCCGTGGTGGGGCAGAACTCAGACATACTGGCCGGTGGGTCAGGGTACCTCAGGTGTTTTGTCTGATTATCTTTTCCCTGTGCGTGCTACAGCCCTGGGTTGGCCTTATGCAGGATAAAGCATTGCAAAGACATTTTTTTTCTTCGCAGTAAGGGTTTCTGTGTGTGCCATTGTAACTGTAATTGCTCTACTGAGCTCAAGTACTGAACTGTGGTCTTTAATTACATGAAAACCATTTACATTAGCAAATACCTGACACCTGTGAATTAATTGCTATGAATTGAAAATTATTTAGAGGGTCACTGTGAGTGTCATGTTGTAGGTTTATATTACTTAAGCCTCCGGAGCATACTGAGTTCACAGCTGTGTTGTTACTTAAACCATTCAGATAATGCCTCTTGTTCTTCAAAACGTGGAACTAAACGTGAAATGCCCTGGGCAGCCTGCTTCGTGGGATTTCTGTGCACACATGTTTGCAACAGGTGCTCTCTTTTACACTGATTCCCCCCCATACTGTCCCACATCCTCTTCCCATCCCGTGCATTCTGCTGCATTTCCAGTTGTGGCAATCGTGCCCATATGGAAAGCAAGAGGAAAGGAACCATTGCAAACCCCTGTCTCCCCCGCCAGCCCCAGGCAGGGATACGTGTGTGTGCTGCACCCAAACTTAGCACCCCATCAGGCACCCCAGGGTGTGGGGTGCAAGATCCAGTGCTGGCTGGGAGTCCAAGATTGTTTGCTTGGGAGGGCAGTAGGGACTTGTATTAAGTATTCAGTATTTTGCGATCAAAACCGAATGTATTCCCACAGGATTAGCTTAGTACAAACTGTGCAACAGCGCACACTAATTTCTTTTAAAAACTGCTATTCGAAGTAGAGATGGGGCCCAGGGTGCCTGAGAACCCTGCCTGTGGCTGGCAGAGAAATTTGGTGTTTTTCATTACCTTTAGCTAATCAATACAGATGCCATCCTGTGCACCTTTTCAGGCAGTTCCAGCAGAGGGTTTTGCTGTCAAATAGATTGGATTATCCTATGAAAGGGAAAAATAAATCCCCCCAAACGGCATTATTACAAAAGAGATTCTTCAATAAAACTTTTAATTTCCTTTCTACATAGCCATAGGCCAAAATAAACACACACACACACATATCTGCTATGCTCAAAGGTAGGTAGGAAAGGGCTTGGAGGTTTCGAAATGGAGGCATAGCCCCACAGGAAAAAAAAATAAAAAAGGAAAAATCCCAGGAGTATAGAAATTGTAGAATTCCAATATCAGGGGTTATTAGTTTCTGTATCTTCCCATATCTTTCAAAAATAAAGTTCAGGAATGAAAGCATCTTTCACAGACGCAAAATTATCTAAAAAATTTCACCCGAAAATGTTACGACACTATTTACAATTTCTAGATAAGCAGCTAGAAGCTATGATTTCCCTAACTTTTGAGGAAAGGTTATTAGGTGTTTAATTTGTAGGTGGAAAGAGCAATGCAGAGCAAATGTATGTGTTTCCCTTCACTGTCTCATGCCCTCTCTGCAAGCTGCCCCTTGTCCTTTCCCCTTACCCTTCATTTTGCCCTCTTTCCAGCTCTCGAGCTCTGAGCCATCCTTACCTTTCCTACAGCCATGTAAGTTATGTCTTCCCTGAGATCATTAGGAAATGACACTTTGCTTAATACCAGTGACCTAGGAACCACTATTTTATGATCTTGTTTTTTAGTTTGGTCTTTTTATTGCTAGCTCGGTAAAGCTGTGAATTTCTTCTGGTTACTGATGCCAAATATCCTTTGTTGCATCCCAACAATGAGGAAGTCGGGCAAAAACACCAGGAAGCCTGAATGGATGAACAAGGAGCTCCTGGACAAAATCAAACAGAAGAAGGAAACCTACAAATTGTGGAAGCAAGGACAGGTAGCCTGGAAGGAATACAGAGAAATTGTCTGAGCAGCAAGGGACCAAGTTAGGAAAGCTAAAGCCCAGATAGAATTAAATCTGCCCAGGGACGTCAAGGGCAACAAGAAAAACTTCTATAGGTACTTCAGTGATAAAAGGAAGGCTAGGGAAAATGTGGACCCTCTCTAGAAGGAAATGGGAGACTGGTTACCTGGGATATGGAGAAGGCTGAGGTACTCACTGACATTTTTGCCTCAGTCTTCACTGGCAAGTGCTCTAGACACACCGCCCAAGTCACAGAAGGCAAAGGCAAGGACTGGGAGAATGAAGAACTGACCACTGGAGGACAAGACCAGGTTCAAGACTGTCTAAGGAACCTGTAGGTGTACAAGTCCATAGGACCTGATAAGATGCATCCACAGGTCCTGAGGAAACTTGCAGATGAAGTTGCTAAGCCACTATCCATCATACTTGAGAAGTTGTGTCAGTCTGGTGAAATTCCCACCAACTGGAAAAGGGGAAACATAACCCACATTTTTAAAAAGGGTTAAAAGAAAGACCTGGGGAACTACAGACCAGTCAGTCTCATGGAAAATAAGGAGGTGATTGGTGACAGCCAACATGGCTTCACTAATGGCAGGTCGTGCCTGACAAATTTGGTGGCCTTCTATGATGGGGTTACAGCGTTGGTGGATAAGGGGAGAGCAACAGCCATCAACAACCTGGACATGTGCAAAGCATTTGACGCTGTCCCACACAACATCCTGGTCTCTAAATTGGAGAGACATGGATTTGACGGGTGGACCACTTGGTGAATAAGGAATTGGCTGGATGGTCGCACTCAAAGAGTTGGAGTCAACAGCTTGATGTTCAAGTGGTGACCAGCAATGAGTGGTGTTCCTCAGGAGTAGGTATTGGGACTGGTGCTGTTTAATATCTTTTTCCGTGACACGGGCAGTGGGATTGAGTATGCCCTCAGCAAGTTTGCTGATGACACAAGCTGTGTGGAGCAGTCAACACACTGGAGGGAAGAGTTGCCATCCACAGGGACCTTGACAGGCTTGACAGGTGGGCCCCTGTGAACCTCATGAAGTTCAACAAGGTCAAGTGCAAGGTCCTGCACATGGGTCGGGGCAATCCCAAGCGCAAATACAGGCTGGGCAGAGAATGGATTGAGAGCAGTCCTGAGGAGAAGGACTTGGGGTTGTTGGTTGATGAGAAGTTGAACATCAGCCAGCAATGTGCGCTCGCAGCCCAGAAAGCCAACTGTATCCTGGGCTGCATCAAAAGAAGCATGTCCAGCAGGCTGAGGGAGGTCATTCTGCCCCTCTACTCTGCTCCCCACCTGGAATACTGCGTCCAGCTCTGGAGCCACCATCATAAGAAGGACATGGACTTGTTAGGGTGAGTCCAGAGGACGGCCACAAAGATGATCAGAGGGCTGGAGCACCTCTCCTATGAAGACAGGCTGAGAGACTTGTTCAGCCCAAGACAAGGCTCCGGGGAAGACCTTATCACAGCCTTTCAACACATAAAGGGGGGTTATAAGAAAGAGATGGGGACAAACCTTTTAGTAGGGCAGGTAGTGAAAGGACAAGGAGTAATGGCTTTACACTGAAAGAGGGTGGATTTAGACTACATGTAAGGAAGAAATTCTTCACTATGAGGGTGGTGAGGCACTGGAACAGGTTTCCCAGAGAAGTTGTGGATGTCCCATCTCTCAAAGAGTTCAAGGTCAGGTTGGATGGGGCTTTGAACAACTTGGTCTAGTGGAAGGTGTCCCTTCCCATGGTAGGGGGGTTGGAAATAGGTAATCCTTAAGGTCCCTTTCAACCCTAACCATTCTATGATTCTATGAAATATTAGTCTGAAATCCTTGTTCCCTTACAGTGATGCCTTTCTATGCCTCACTGTTCCTATGAAGCATACTTTAGTGCTGCTGTTGATTCTATTTGTGTTTTTTTGTTGTTTTCCAGTCAAGTCTGGAGAGCTGCGCTTTGCTCGTGGTCCTGTTGTGCAAGGACTGCACACACCTGGCTGATGGCTCCTGAAGCGATGTGCTGCTGCTTCTGCTGCGTATTGGGCTAATTGTAAATCTGGAGGGAAGGGAAGAGGGATATTCGCTGGCAGCTGGTCTGCAGATGGGGTTTTCATACTAACAGAAACAAAAAGATGACAATAAAGTCATGTCAAGTGAAGCAAACATTTTGCTTTGCCTCATCAGAAAATATTTCTTGTTTCTTTTCCTTTAACCATTTAAAAATATGAACTTTAGATAAACACCTAAACAAAGCATTTCTATGAAGTCAAAGGAATTCATTTACAGGATGGTGAAATTAAAACTTTACTGCTCAAGAAAGAGTTGTCTGAACCAAAACAATTAAATCAATTCAGTCTATGGTTTTCTGAGTGTTTCACAGAGTATGATTATGTATTTGTACCCTTCTGTCAAAAATCCCTCCTCCTGTCCTCCTGTTTAATGGGAAGAAAATGGAAATTAATTTCACAGACGGAAAGGTATGGCAGAGAAAGGGTGGGCAACTAGTCCCAAGTCCCAGGGGGTTGGCAGAAGCAAGAATCACCTTCAGCTCCCCACTCAGCCCGGGACTGTAATGCCACTGAAGCAGTTTGGTTCTTTACTGGGTTCATAGGTGTAGTTCTGACCTCTGTGAAACCTTTGAGGATGCAGTTTGTATGGTGATACGCTTTGCATGGCCAGGCCACCCCCAGCACTGCTAACAGCGCTGTTGCAAGCTTGCCTTCCAGGACAGGCTCACCTTTTATTTCTGCCATGCTTCAGATGTGAAACAATAGCTGTTGCAGATCGCTGCTGGTCTACTCCTCCTACCCTCCTCACCTCCAACCCAAAAGTTTAGAGGTTAGTAAAGCAGAGGGGAACAATTTGTAATTGATTCTGCCCTTGCCCGTTGCTTGGGGCAGATCAAAGCCTGTGCTCTTGGTCCAGGGAAATCCCCTATGGAAATCAGTGGGGTGTTCGTGTAAGGGCTTCAGGAGTCTAAAAGCAACCATCTGCCTACAGACTAAAGGAAATAAATTCCAGGTGGCAGTTCAGAAAAGGGAGTTGAGGGTGAAAGTCTGATGTCTGTGAAGCACAGACTGTGATGAATGAGAAACAAGTTAATCCCAATGTGCATTTATGAATGTTTGTACCAGAAATGTGATTCTAAGGATTGAAAACAGTATCACAAACTGCCATCACACTGTCCAGCCAACAGTAGCTCATGAAGTATCCCAGAAAAGCCTACAACTACTGCTTGAGTTGCCCCATGTCTTTGTTAATACAGAGTCGCCTCTCAGTTCAAAGGCACTGCATGGGTTTTAAACGTGAGGGTGTCGTACAAAAAACAGGTTATGGAGTGTGTGGTTTGGCATCTTGTGGCCTGGGTTGCCCAAAAGGTAAACCTGTGAACCTCTCTTTGTGTGTATATGTTTAAAGTATACAGATTTCTAAATGTTTATTTTTTAATTTATACTTACATATAAATTTATAACCATAACTATATAAAAATAAAATGTATACTCTACAGTCATACTATATGTGACTGCCTTGCACCTGGCATGTAAACTTGCGCAAATTACAGATTTTTTTAATAGACAATTGACACAGGCACTGCTCACTGGGAATGAGATATGTGCTAGCTCAGTGGAAGCCATGTTCATGGTGATTTATGTTTGTGCTCTGAGCAGAACTCCTTATGGGATCTCAAGAGACAGCACATTATTTGTGGTCCCCAGCAAAAATCCTACCTGACATCAGTAGAAAAATTCCAGTGGGCTTCAGATGAGATTATCAAAAACCTCTCTGACATGCATTTTTGACCTCTCTTTGTTCTTAAGAAAGAGCTGGGTAGAAAAACCAGGCAAGGATAAAGAAGGGGCTTGTGGAAAATGTGATGTTCTCATCAAAGTGCTTGGGATGACTGCTTGAGCTTTGACCACAGTGTGGGGTGAGTCCTGAGCTGTGGCTTTGCTGTGCAGAGCACGTCCCAGCTTTGCAGGCTGTCGTGCTGCTGCCTTCTACCATCCCTGTGCCTCACAGGGTCTGCAAAAGAAGCTGCTGCTGGGGTGCCCGGCGTGGGCAAAGAGAGAAAGGGGAGAGAGGCAGCCTGTGTTTTGACTGTGCCAGGATCTCACCCACCAGCCCTGCCTCTCACAAAAGGAGGGTTTGCCTCCTTTTCCCTTCTGCTCTACTCTGTGCAGCAAAAAATGGCTGTGGTATCTGCTAACAGGCACTTGGCCAGTGCCAAGATTTTTGCGGGTTTTAGAGATTTAAGGCAGGATTCAAAGAAAAATGAGGAGATAATGCCATGGGTATTTACGCAGGGAAGTTGTCTGGCAGAAAGGAAAATATAGAAGGAAGAGCAAAAGTTTTGGTTTGAAAACGCCCCCCTAGAGGCACGAGTCAGCAAGTGAGAGGTGAGTGAGACGGGGTAGAGCAGAAGGGGCGTTAAAGCTGAGGTGAGGCACTTATCCTGGATTTGGCAGGCAAGGACTAGCCCATGGAGGTGGCTTAACATATATAAGCTACTGGGGAACTGTCTTCGCAGTGGTGTTATGAGTGCTGAAAGTGGGATGTGGCTTTGTTTGGCAATGCTGGAGAAAAAGACATCGCTGTCCTCAAGAGAGGAGCTGGCAAATGGTATAGTTTGGTCATGCTGTGGGTGCCTGGATGACATGGGCAGTGTCTTGGGCAGGTTGGGTGCAACAGCTGGAACATTTTTAAGTGCTCTGGACACATGGGCTAAGCAGTGTCTCCAGGTTGAAGGTGTTGCTCTTGGTTACATGAGGCATCAAGCAGGACTGGAGCTGCTCTTCATGGTAACCATAGACACATCTGAGAGAGAGAGGACTTGAGGGTGCAAATAAGAGCTCAAGTGCCCAGATTAAGCTTCATCTGACCACTGCTTATCACAGCAGGTATCACAGAGAGGCTGACTAAGAGCTGTGCTTTAAAAGAAACTTGGGCATGACACAAGTCCTAAATTAGGGATGAGGAAATGGACAGAGATATAAACAGCCATGAGTCTCTTCCCAAGCCTCAAACAAACCAGCCACTGACTTTTACTGTTTCCTTTGCCTTTCCACTTCCTTGATTTTTGTGTGACTCCAAATGGAAATGTCAAAGGCGGATTTTCTAGTGTTTCCAAGACAGATAAAATCAGAAAAACTACCAAAATTAACTTTGTTAATATTCTTGGCATGCTTTTCCAGATTGACTTCTAGACCAAAAAGTGATTTTGATCTAGACATTTGTATACCATCCAAACATCTGGACTTCTTGAAGTCAGCTCAACTTTACTCAGTCTACTTTGGTTTTATTTCCTGTCATACTATTAAAAGAACCACAAAAAAAAATTAAGTGCTGGAGGAACAGTCTTATGGAGAAATTTTCCAGGAATGAAATACATGCACTTAGCTAGGTGTGATTAAAAAGAAGGTGTGATGAGGATTGTCTTCTAGTCATCCTGTCCCCTCAGAAGTAAAGGGAAGCATCTGTGGGGCAAACACACTATGTAATTAGAAGTAATGGAGTCCTGCTAAGGCTCAGGCTGTGGCTCCTGGTTCCACTCTCATTCGTAACGCATTTACTTACTGTCTGTGGAGAGCTGGCTGGACACATCTCTCACTCTTTTCTTTCCATGCTATTTCTTGTCTGAGGAGAGCAGCTGGAAATTGCTTTATACATTCATTATAAGCTGCAGCTACAGAGGAAGAAGATCAGCTGTGACTGCAGGTAAGAGTCATCAGCACTTCCTATGTGCCTGGTAGTGCTGGAATAGTTTCATAAGGAAGAGGAGACATAGGAGTGAGATAGTATAGTGGAAGGAGCAGAGAGAGAGGGGTGTGGTCAGCAAACCGGGTATCACTATGAACTACAAAAAATTAGTATGAAGCGTGCAGAGAAGGGGGCACCAGAGGGCCTGCAGACTGCACAGTGAGAAGGTGATGGAGGTGCTGGAAGTCGGTCTCTCAACCAGGCCTATTGGCAGACCAAAACACACGGTTTTGCTGTGTTATTTCCAGTGTATCTTGAGTAAGCAGGAAATCCTCCTGATATTACATAGCAGAAATGGAGAAAGGGTAGTGGGAAGCTGAATGGCTGGAAAGACAAAAAGAGAGGGGATAAGAAAGATCAGGGCTCTCATTTGACCAGGTGACCATTGATCATGACACTAAGAATGAAGAACCTCCCATGCAGCTGTGACTTCTCTCACCGTTGTGCACACTCTCGTCCAGTTGTCCTTTTCTCAGGTGTCCTGGAGAAATCAATATTCTGCTCCTCAGAGCAGGTGGTGGATCTCCAATGACCTATTGATCAGATGTTCATAAACTGGGATGGTTGCATACCAAGGAATTTCTTTCTGAATGGCTGTAAGGACTTTGAACGATTCCTGCTTGCCATAGTGAAGAGCCATGTTGAACAGAGGCTATAATCCCTGACTGGCCAAAGCTGAATCAATACTTCTTTTCCTTTTCTGAAGTCTCTGATCTAATGAAAACGTTAAAGTAATAAGGTATCAAAGAAGCTATTTGTAGTTGCTGTTCAGGAGATATCATGGCAGTGAAGCTTGTGTAAAACGCAAAGAGAACGGTTAATATAGTCTGCATGTGGAACCAGAACTTTTTCTGAAAAGGTAAAAGAAGGAATTAGAAAAATTCACAGTTCCTGTGGCCAGCAACTGTACTTGATTTTTTGCCATCTTGGTTTTTCCACTGGTTGCCTGAAGTACATACTTTGTATCTGGTCCACGTTTGCTCCATGTATTTATGGTACTACACAAATTTTGGGGACAAGGGTTCCTTTCTGCGTGGGGAAATTATGTGTTCCTTTCATGTCGTAATTGGGACTTTGGCTTATTCTTCGGAACACTGTGTGCTTTGTGACTTGTTCTAACGCTTAGGTTTTTCCATTTTATAGTGATCATAACTTGTGTAAGACTTTATTCGTGGCCCAAGTAAAATAGGGGTCATACAAAATACTTTTTGTCTTTGGTGATGTAATTATTCAATTGAAGCAGTGTTACTCATGGTATTGCACATAGAGGTCTACAACATCCCAAATGTTTCAACAGTGCAGCTATGCAATTTGATAAATAGTAGTAAAGTGGATGCAGGTGCTTTCTGCCCTCCTTCAGGTTTGCAGCAAATGTTTTAGATGGTCAAAGGCGGCAGTCAGGTCTATAGTGTCAATAGAACAGGGCAGGAAAATAACTTTATCCTTTTCTCTGTAAAGCAAGGAAAGAAAGGAAAGGAATGTAGGAGTACCAGGACACGGGTCTTGAGCACATATCTCCAGAGAGCACAAGAGTCTTTCTCAAGTTTTCAGGGAACTGGAAAATTTTACATAAGGACACAGGGCAATTTAACATGCTTTTGGGAATCAGAGGGCAGGCTGTATTGCTGGTGTAGATATAGCCATATTCAGCACAGTAATATGCTGAAGGGCATACTGAAACAGGTATGAATTTACCTTTGAGATTTTAATAGCTGCCCAATTGTAAATACAGATAGCCAGACCAGGAATTATTGGTAGACTAAGACTACCAGGTGGAGTGGTGGAGGAGCAGAGAGAATGCAAGTATAGCGAAGATCACAAAAATAAAAAAAGGGAAAATAGATGCTGCTTACAATCTGTTCATTACCCATAATGAGGAATATGTCTGAAATTGCATACTTGAAAAATTATTAGGAACTAGAAAGAATGATATTATACTCAAATTTTCCCCTGAATTTTATGTGATTTCAAATTTATAGACCCAACCTTCATCTAGTAGCTCTGACATCTTACATTACTTGAGAATTTGACTTGTTAATTTGACTTGATTCTTTCATCATTCCAGAATCTGTTTTTTTCTGGTTGTTGGTGAGAGACATGCTGCAAAATATGATGTGGTAGTATTTTTAACTCTTTTAATCTAACAGTGCTCATGTATGTGTATGCACGCATGTATGTACCTGTGCTTATATCTCCATATACATAAATAAATGTATACTACTACTACTATTTTGAAGCAATCAACCACAATGTAACTGTGGTAACACTGTCTTGAAAAACAGAGCATGTCGAATATTTTTAATGAGTTGCGTAATAGATAAGCCATAAAGGTTTTGAACTACGGGCAGGGAAATATTTAGATCTACAAAAAGCCTCACTTGTCAACATATATCTAACTGCCTCTGTGGGCACTGAAATTCCTTCTTAAAGTATTCTCTAAGATCATCAGGTTGCTGCCTATTCCAGAGGTGCCCAGTATGCATATGTGTCAAGGCTGACACCCATAAATTTTCTCATGGTCCTAACAGCTACATCCAGGCATAGACTTATGCACTTCATCTCAGACTTAAGCATAGTTTAGATATACAATCCCAGAACATTTTGGAATGCCCTGATCACCTAAACTGCACTAGCACCTCAGTTTTTAATGGAAGCTTTCCTAGATGCTTCATGTTTTGCTTGTTTTCATTCTCAATGTGCCCCAACTTCGGCAGAGCAGAGAAATTTAAAACTGAACTGATGCCCAAGCCTACTGGAACAAAGAACCAGGTGTCTGCAAATAGGAGAGCTCAGTCCAGAAGGTGTTCACAGAGCACGCCTAACTTGCACAAAAAGGATTAATGTTCTCATAAAAAAGAGTTACAGCAACTACTTATTCAAGAAAACAATATGAGAGTGATGGAGGGAGGTGCAAAGGGAGGAGGGTATGGCTATCAGATGGCAGGGAAGGCACTGGGGTCCTGATCCTGGTCCCAAAATTGTTTATACATTTCAAATCGGATTACTGGATGCAGCAGTGAGGTGGTGATGGGTCACTGGCTTCACAGGTGAGTTATTTTAACCGTGTGATCCCATGCACACCTGTAAGGTACCTAGCATGTACCAGACCAGTGCTAAGTATCTTGAAATGAAAAGAGCTGAGAAAAGAAACCTGAGATACCCTGAACTGAAATCCTGAAACTGACTTCGTAAGAACCAGGTCTCCACACAAGTTTAAGAGCTCCAAAGCTTAGGAAGATCTATCGATGAAAACTGGTTCTGCTTTGTCCATTCTCAGCTATACTCTTCTGAGAATAGGGTCCATAGGTTGAAGGACAAAAATAATCTTGGGGAAAAAATTCTGTCTATTGCAGCTATTTTGTAATGTGATTTTAGCAGCTGGGGACAGGGAGGAAAGCCAGACTGATGTAATCAGCCAGCTTTTCTCAAGGCAGTTGACGTTTACTGCCCACAGTTTGAGACTTGCTCTCCTGGTTGGTGCCTCCTCTTCAAAGAGGTGAATGCAGAGGAAAGGTGTGATACATATGTAACTTGCTGTAACTCATTAATGAAACAATGCTGGGCATGGGCATAGTTATTAGAGTTACCAAAGTTTGCAGTGAGGATGGCTGCAGATTTATGCTTTCTTTTGATGTGACACCTCCTCTACCACCCCAACAGGCAAAGATGTTTTTAAAAGATAAGTCAGGATGGCTGTAAACGAGTACACTAGTATGCACTTGGCAAAATACGAACATGGAAGGGTTCTGGGTTTTTGTTTTTAGTGGTTTTGGGGGATTTTCCCCCCCGCAGTAGAACAATGTTGGTGTTTAAATGGTGATCACTCGTGGCCTCCCTTCAATAGCAATACCTATGTAAAGGCACTGCTGCATGGTGCTTCTGCAGGCTGAGCTGTAAGAAATGAGTAAGACACATCTCTCCCCAGTAGCATCATGTAAAAATCAAGGGTTTTTTGGCTAAAGGGATGAATAAAAAGTGTGGTTGCATACAACAATCTGGATAAATGATACCAACTGACTAAACTCTGGAGGCTTCTTAGGGCTTTGTAAAAACTGTTTCCAGAGAGGCCCAAGTGCCTTTTCGTCAAACTTGAAGGATTCTTAAAATTGGCTTAGGGTCAAAATCAACCTAAAGGAACATGCTTAGCTTCAATGGCACCACAGAGTAATTTGAATCTCTCTGATGATCATTGAATGATCTCTAGCAGCCTTGTCAGCTAATGCCAAACAGAACCAACTTGCCAGGAATACCAAACCTTTTGGCCAAGTGGCAGCTGGTTTCTTTACAAAGGCCTTGGGAAAACCCAGAGAAAGACATAGTACATAGAAAAAAACACAGGCCAATTCACTTGGGAAGACTTTTCTATACATGCTTTTTTGGTTCTCAATGTTTATAAAATGACTTGTTTTAGAAACACTAATTTTATTTTATATTACTGGATTTACAGAAAAACAATTACTTTCTTTGTTTCTTAGTGTGATAAATGTGTAATTATCAACTCAAGACCTAACTCTAGATACAGCAGAGCAAATAGGATGTTCATGTGTCTTACATGCACAGTCAGGACTCATTTACAAAAGTCATCAGCCAGAGGAAACGAATACTAGCTGGAAGCCAATACCAATGGTAATTTTAAGCCACCTTGGAGGTTCCTTGAGCATTTTGTGCAGCCTAAATAAAGAATCTCACCAGACAGTAAAAGGTCCAGGTTTTTAAATTTACCTTGTTGTCTTAAAATGCAGGAAACATCTTCAATGAATTTAAAAAGCACCCTAGCAGATGGGTGCCATTAGTCCTAAATTGGAGTCTGAATCAGTGACTGCCACATTTATAAGCCCTGCTAAATACTCCCTGCATCTTCAGACACCAAAATGCCTTTGAAACCCCAGCTTAGATTCTGCACAGCAGCTCCTGATTGTGAAGGCTGACAGATCACTTCGGAGCACTACAGGCATTTTGAATGTTAGGTGAATTTTATAAAAAAAATTGGCAAGTCTTGTTTTTTGTGATTTTTCTTGTTGTTCCTGTTTTGCTACAGAGTACTATGAAAACTGTCATTTGCACTCCAAAACTTTGAACAAGAGGAGCTAAACTTTAGTTAATTGCTGCCCTTACTCGTATAGACCATGAGTCAACCTTGCAACCTGAACTTGGTCTTTGAATTCTCCTCCAACCTTACCTTTAACATTAACATGTGTCTTGCCTAATGTCCTGGTTTGAGATAAAACAGAACCAATTTTGTTCAGTAACTTCACTTCTTAGCTGGGCCTCTTCTAACTACTGAAATTAACAGCATATTGTGCAGACAATGTTCACTTTCTCAGAGTGATAAGACCAATGTTTATAGTTGATGCCCAGGCATGGTGTGCAGAGAGGCTCTTGCTTATACTTATTGCCATAACACCCAAGACCAACCAACTTTGTTGTTTGCTCCATTGGAAGGTCGGAAGCAAAAAAGCATAGTGGGGTCCCACCTGCAGGGAGGAGCGGACAGGTCAGGTGACCCAAAACTGACCAATGGGATATTCCGTCCCATCTGCATCATGCTCAGTATAAAAGCTGAGGGATCAAAGGGTCAGGGCTCTTCCTTCAATGGCCGACGTCTGAGGAGGACTCTGTTCGTCTGCCTGTGATCCCGATCCTGAATCCAGATCCAGAATCCAGTTCCCATCCGTCACTGAGTCCAGCCTGGGACTGCCCCAGTGCCAGCTGGTGTCGTGATTGTCATCTCAGGAGCTTGATACGGTTTTGTATATATTTTTCATTATTTCTTTTTATTTTAGTATTAATATTTCATTAAAGTAGTTTAGTTCCTTCTAAACTCATAAGTCTCTTTTTCCTCTTCTGCCCCTCTCTTTGAAGAGGGGTAGAGGGGAGCATTTGTCGTTCCCATCTGTGGTCCCCCAGGTCCCCAGTAGCCGATTTGGCCTAAACAACGACACCTACAAATACATCAATGTCAATTTGTGGCCAGCAAGTTGAAGGAAGTGATTCTGCCCCTCTACTCTGCTCTGGTGAGACCCATCCAGAGTACTGTGTCCAGCTCTGGGGCCCTCAGCACAGGACAGGCATGGACCTGTTGGACTGGGTCCAAAGGAGGGCCACAAAAAAGATCAGAGGACTGGAACACCTCTCCTATGAGGATAGGCTGAGAGAGTTGAGGTTATTCAGCTTGGAGAAGAGAAGGCTGCGGGAAGACCTTATTGTGGCCTTTCAATACTTAAAGGGGGCTTATAAGGAAGATGAGGACAAACTTTTTAGTAGGGCCTGTAGTTATAGGGCAAGGGTTAATGGCTTTAAACCAAAAGAGGGAAGATTTAGACAAGATATAAGGAAGAATTTTTTTTTATGATGAGGATGGTGAGGCACTGGCCCAGGTTGCCCAGAGAGGTGGTAGATGTCCCATCCCTGGTAACATTCAATGTCGAGTTGGATGGGGCTCTGAGCAACCTGATCTATTTGAAGATGTCCCTGCTGGACTAGATGACCTTTAAAGGTCCCTTCCAACCCAAACTATTCTATGATTCTAATGAATGTATGTCGATTGTACTTGTTATTTTATACTACTAGACTGGAGGCTGTTTTCAGTTAAATCACTACAGAAGAATCCCAGTGGATACAGGGGACCAGAAGTGCTGACAAAGTTACTTACAACAAATCCACCTACTAGTTTCACCAAATACTTCAGTTTTACAGCCTGATACCCACCACTCCAGCTCTGTTGGAGTGTTCTCTCTCTGATTATTTCCCCTTGCCTTTCTGTGAAAGCCAGGTAGATATCATCTGCTTGCTCTGTGTGTCTTGTCCCTCTAACATTTTCCTCTCATTTTTCGGAAGCAGCTCAGAAGAAAGGCACAGTCTAAAATCACGCTGGCTGAACTGAAACGAGCCATGCCACCATCTGTCCTGGACTACCTGTTGTAGATAATTCCCTAAGATCCAGCCATGAATGCTGAATCCACTTCTGGGCACCGTTGAGGTGGTGGGACTGCAGCTGAGGTGTAACACAGGGGGCTCTAGGAGGCACAATGGGTGGGGGGCAGGTGGCACCACTGTCATGCTCCTTGGTTGGGAGACTCAAAAGATGATCAAGGAAGTAGCAGTAATGTTAGAACTGGAAAAGAATTGTGTGTGAAGGAAGCATGTGATAAGGAAAGGATGAGACCGTGGCTTTGCGCCCTGGAAGTCTTTCAACTTTCCACACTTCAGCAGGGCAGAGCGCCAAAACCCCACAGGTGTTTGCTCCACGCAACTGAAAATGTGGGATCTGAGGAGCTCAGAGATCACTGCAGAGCTTGGCCCCAATGTGCTGATTTGAATTACTATTATATTACTATTCTTTCTTAATATTGTCAGAAAAGCCAACATTTTTCCCATGAGAAATTCTGAATCTTTTCCTTTACTGAAATCTGGCCAGGGCTCCTGCTGACAGAAAGGTTAATGAAGGAAGTGAGCTATCCAAAGGGCTCTGACAATGTTTATTATAATTTTTTCATCCACCACACAGACTTGAATTTTAACCTTCAGGGTCTCAGGAAATATGGATGCACCAGAAAATGGATGTGATTCTCTCCATAAGTTGCTGATGCCAATTTGGAAATAAGTGAGAGTTGTGCAAAGCTTGTTTTAAACTGAAGCGTGGTTTTCAGATCCTGATTTGGATGCAGAAAAGACACATTCAGGGCACTCTTTCCCTTTTAATCTCTCTTTCAGTCTTTGTTTGTTTGCTTGTTTGATTGAAGCACTTTCTTCTCCTTCCCTGTTGTTGGAGGATATTGTGATTGCACAAGCAGAGTTTCATATTTAAAGTAACAGAGTCAGACAAAAGGTGTCCCAGTCGAAGGCCCTGGGAATAAATCACAGAGCTTTACAGCAGTATTTTAGAGATTTTAAAGCTGAGAATTTTAAACAAGCTTTCATGGAATGGAGTATTACCGGTTCATTGACTCATCTAAAATTAAATGGAGCGTTTCAAAGAACTGCTGCAACAGCAAACTCTGGTAAGAAGAGAGAAAATATACAGCTTGAACAGAATTGTTCTAACAAATATTTCTGGTGCTAATTCTGCCAAATGCTGCAACTGTTTTGTGCTAGTTCAGTGACTTCAAGCAGACCTGAGCTCCCAAGCCTCATCAGCCGTGGGACAGAGTGGGAGGCATTCTGAAATCTCTGGTGTAGTTGGTCTAGCTCAGAAGTCTGAATTCAAAACTGGACTCAAGATTGAATCTCTTCATGATGTTTTGACTTTTAATTCTGGAAAAACCCATTTTAGAAATGGTCTTTGTCACAAAATTGGGTTTTTGTTTTGAGTTCAGGATGTTTAAGATTTTGGTTTGGTTTTGAGCATATCTGGTTTTGAGCATATCCAGTTTTGAATCTCTGGTTCAAATCTAGTGGTCAGATTTCTACCTGCTGCTCATTTCTAAATATTTTTTTGGTGCCAGAATGAAAGAAGCAGGGTATTTCTGCTTTTATTTGTGTTGAGCCGAAATCAGGTCCCTCAAGAAATCAGTTTGTACCTGTACGAGCTGATCCAAGAAGCTGAAGAATCATGCTGTATGTTTTCCAAAGCACTGATAGCCACTAAACACATGATTTCAAGACTCTGTAGTCCCTAATTCTTTCTAAGGATTCCACCTGCATCTCCTCTTCCATTTGTCTTCCATGACATTTTTGACAGGGAATATGTCTTATCTATGTTTGGAAAGTGCTTTGTAAATTTACAGCACTATATAAATCCTTTTATAAGAATCAGAATGTAAACCTTTACCAGCTACAATAACGAGTGGAAAATTCTTTGTTCATTTCTCAATGACTGACTAAATATTGTCTTTAGTGTTATATTTATAGGATGTTTCTTTGTATGTTCTTTACTGTAAATGTTATTCTTAGAGGTGGAGTTTGGAAAACCAGCAATTCAGTACACATCTTTTACTTTTCTTGACTGGCAAAGAACTTTTTTTCAGTTACACTGTGTCCTTCAGGCAGACAGAAAGTAAGATGGGCCCTTAGTGCTATGTGGAATTGGAGCAATAAGAAATATTTCAGTTGTTCTCAGATTTATAAAGCCTAGCCGAGAGGACTTTTTTTGCAAATTATTTTCCAAACCCCTACACTTTTCGGGCCTCCTTCATTTCGGATTTTTCTCAGCACCTAACCTCCAATAATAGTTTCAGCTGTAGACAAGGAGTAGCTCATGCCAGAGCAGTCTGAGATGATTCATCTGTGTTTTTTTGTGAAATCAGAAGAAGTGTCCTTGGCTACTGCCTTTGTATGGCAGCCCTTCCCTCCAGACAGAGCAGCCCTCCATGTCACCTTGGCACAGGGCAGGCACGGGAAGACGTGCTGCTTTGGGGAAGACTGTGCCTTCCCATGGCTGATGTGGATGGATGCTGTGTTTAGCCCCGGGTGGCTCTAAATGGGAATGGCCACATTTAACACTTCCTTTGCCCCCACTTTGCACGTGCTTGTGCAAGGCATGAGGCAGTGGAAATCAAATCCAATAAATCAAGCTAAATTCCTTTGCAAAACCGAGACACAGACATGCATCTCTTCCTGCTTTATTGCTGAGGTTCCTATTGAGGTTTCCTGATTATAATTTATTTCACATAAGCTGATTAAAAAGTCATTAGAAAAGAATCAAATATCCCCATAGATAGAACAGGATTACAAAGATGGTGCAATTATTCTTTCGCCATCTTGCTGTGTTAATAGAACAGCTGCTGCCACCACTCTTGTAACATGGCTGATTATTCTTGCCCTAGTTTATCTCTACTGAAAATAAATGTTTTGGGTTTCATGTCAAGATAACTAACAGACTTCTAAAGACACTGTGTATGTAGTTGCTACTTTTCTACAAACATAAATTCATAGGAGCTTAGAAATATTGCTTGGAAGGGATCTCTGGAGATCATCCAATTAAAACTCCTGCTCAAAATGGGAGTATCATCCGACACCAGACCAGGTCAGCCATGGTTTTGTCTAGCTAAGCCTTGAAAACCTACAAGGACAGAGGTTCAAGAGTGTCTCTGGGCAGTCATTTCTAGCACCGTACTGTGTCCTTACTGTAAAAGTTCATTGCAATTTCATGCATGCTCTTAGTTTTTGTCGGACTAGCTATAATAGGAAAATGCTAATGGATCACATTTTAGTATGAATGAGCTATCCTGATATAAAAATGCAGTCTCTTTTGCACTGAAAACAGATGTTGCCAGAGAATGGTCATTAAGCATCAGGATTCAGCGGACTGAAGATAATTTCATCAAAATACTAACCTGCCAAGCTGTTGCTCATTTGTCTGTTTAGATGAAGTGCAAGAGCCTGGGATGAAGGATGGCAGTGCTCAGAGCAGATGAGACCATCTCAGGAAGCTACTTCTGTCTTCTGAGGTCAGAGTACCAGCTGGACTGTCACAAGAGGACCAGAAAGGGATGATATGAAATGTGACTGTGTGTTTAACAAATACATATACATGAAGGGAAAGTGAACACCTCTGTGTAGAACAGAAGCGCAGTTCATTTGGGAACGGCTGCATTACCCAGAGCAAGGGAAATCCTTAGGCACATATGCAAGTCCAAGGCAAGTGTGAAACAAACTCATTTTGCACCTCACATCTTCCCCAATTACAAAAACGTTAGACATTGGCAGGGGTACATCATTGCCATCTTTCTACTCAGTTGCTAGATCTAGGATTGCTTATGTCTTGAGTCCAACAGCAGGAGCCTCTAGCAGGAGAGTTATAAATATCTTCCAAGTCGTTGGTTACACCCACATGCTGTCTTTTCTTTTAATGGTAAGTTTTCTGGAGAAGAATTCCTTGCAGAAAATCGTTTGAGAGGGCAGTGTCGTTGGGGAAGCTGGATTGGTAGTTAGGCAATCAGGGAGGCTGCTCATTTGCTTACTGTAATTGAGGCAGCACATGCTGCGACACTGCTTAGGGTCTTTGGTTAGTTTAACTGACAGGAAAGAAATGAAATGTTGTTTGCACACCTCTGCTTCACACTGTAGTCGGCAAGGTTGTTCAAAGGGGCGAGGGATGTTCAAAGTGATTGCATGTCCCTCCTGCTCTTTGGCATCGGTAAACAAAGTTTTCTGTGGTTGGACTTGGGGCTTTCTGTGTGCTCGTTATTATGGCTGCAGCATGACAAGGTGTCTCCTAGGCAGCTGTTTATGGAGAGACGCCAACTGAACGGGAGTCTCAGCGACACACTTAGACTTCGTATCGGTAAGCACCTCCTAACAGCTATGTCTAAGAGCCTCTGAGGCCTCTGTGAACTCCTGCTGCGGGGGCGACGCTGAACAGCACGTTCCTGAGCATGCTGGTTTCTTCCTCCATTTGGAGGGCTCAGCTCCGCCTGCAGCACCGCGGGTAGGAGTCAGACTGGTGTGGCATTGTTCCTGGGCTTGGCACCAGCATGCCGCATAATGTGATAATCCCTGTGGGTCGGATCTGTGCTGTCCTTGGACAAAAAGCTGTACTCGGAGGTAAACTTCTGACCTTGTGGCTTTTTTCCCCAAAAAAATGTTTTGGAAAGAAGTAATTGCTATCCTTTCATAAGCCATTCCTCACTTGGAGGATTTGATTCTCCTGTGTGCTACTGTGGTTTTTAAAAGAAACAGAGAACTCTTCATATGGCCAAGACACTCCAGCACAAACAATCAAGGAGGCACGGCACTGAGGCAACTGTGTTCTTCCAAAAAAGATAGTTCTGTAAGGCCCATAACTGTGAAGTCTCACTCATGCTTCTGCTCAGGACGTGGGAAATAGTCCTTTGCGTCTTGCATATTCACTGTTAGAGTAATCTACTGAGCAAAAGGCATTTGTTAAAGAAACATTTTTTTTTTTTTAAAGTGATTGCACTTGAGACACTATTGATCTAGCAATGAATAAAAGGTGTCATTTCTTAAGAGGGTTTTTAAGGGCTTGTTGGTTCAGTGCTAGTATGCATAAGGTAAGTATGTGCCTACAAGTTGAGACGTGCAGTGCTTCATCCTTAACTTGTGGGTTTGTGAAAGTACTTGAGGATATGATGTGCGGAAGGAGCATGCACAAAGGAAGAGCATCAGCTGAGAGATAGTCATAGTCTAATAAATATCATTCTCTTTGGAGACAACCAAAGAGAATTTTTTTTGCATTAAAATCGGAAAAAAGTACAGTTAATTTTATGTAACAATGCAACATTTTTAGTTTGCACATTTACAGAGGAAAAAGTGCAAAGACAAAGAAATCTAAGTATTAGCCAGTATCTAATGAGCTATAGTAATAGTTCCTACAGACAGGGATGAAGATGATAGCAGACTTGGTTTACTGCCCACAAAATACTATCTCAAATTTTTTAAGCATCCTTTACTTTGCTTCCTGTGTTGCGTGTTATAATTTCAATACGTCCAATAATTGGACTTGCAACTCCTTGTGGATTCAAGTGAGACTACACAGACATCTACCATCATGATTTGCTGCAATCAAGTAATTGATCATTTGCAGACTATATCCTCATTTGCACCCAGTAATTGTGTTGCAAGTTATTTGCAAGTGCAGAAGTCTGTGATTTAAGAGTCATGCACTAAATGCACTTAAGAAAATCGAAGAACTTACTTTAAGAGCCACATGATTTGCATTTCAGAAAGGGATATCCATGTAGATGTTAGAGGTAGCAAACCACAGCATTGAGGCGGTGGGCTGACTTTTAGCTTAGTTCCTACTGAGGGTGAAGCCCTAAGTGATGAGGAGTGGGGTGGGAGATGGGATCTGTTTAGCCACATTGGCTGGTGTCCCCCTCCCTTTAATCTCTTCTAGATAGCCCTGGCCCCTCTCCCCTCTCCCACTGTGGTTGATGGGGGTGACTTTGCTGTGCTTCCCTTACCCCAGCCCAAGACCCATCAGCGACAAGCCACCATGAGCCATATTTCCTACGCGTGCCCCCACACTGCTCTGGGTATTGCCCCCCATGCCAGTCAGCAGAAGTGAAGGGACCATCTGCAAACAATGGCTTTTTCTCACTCTCTTTCAAACAACCAACGTAGCCATGATGTCCATGCTGTGCTGGCACCAGCTGAGCATACCAAGTAAGCTCTAGCTTTGGGCAGCGGGATACCACCAGGGGCAGCAGCACTCGCTGTACACCTCTGGGTTGGACCAGGCTCTGGGCCAGACCTGGCAGTTTGGTGGGAAGCATTGCTGCTTTTCCTTGTATCTCGGGCCTCAGCAGAGCAGCTCCCCTGCAGACCCCTTCCCCATGACTTGTAAAGGATCTGACAGGGGAATACATTAACCATCATTTCTCTATTACCTAGCACTTACCAAATGGGAAATTGCCACCTACTAAATTTGCCGGGCATTATGTATTTCTAGGTCTTTACACTAGCATGTCAGAACATGTCCCAGGTTTGGGGTCCAGGTGTGTGCCCTGGGTATCCCGTCAAGTGCACACTTCCTTCTCTTCCCCTTCCCAACCAGTCCCATGGTTTCCACACAATGGGAAACAGGACATGAGTTTTGGGAACTGAAGCACAACCAGACGATGTGCTGCTCTGGGTGATGACTTCTGCCTTTGCAATACCCCAGCAGGTATTTCCATGTGTCTGTTCATCTGCACCATCAAACCAGTTCATCAAATTGAGTGGCCAAGTTTACCCCAGCTCTTACGTATCCAGGGGCTCAGTCATACTAAGAAATCTGAAAAGTGCCCTTTTAAACACCCTGAACTATTGCTTACACTGCTGATAGTGCCTTGGGGACAGTCGTGCCCTCATGCTGGTTGGAATGAAGAGCAGTGCAGTGCAGAGGGCACCAGGCAGCTCTGATCTGCTGCCAGCACATGCAGGACACAAACCCCTTTGCGCTGCTAGCCTGAAGAGGACTTCCTAGAAACACCCGTTGAAATGTCACAGAGAAGCCTCTTTAAACAATTCAGCTGAGGTACAAGTAAGTGTCTGACTCGGAAGGCGGGAGAGATTCCCAGTTTTGGGGGTTGGATGCTCACATGATGGCCTCATGATACCTCAGCTAATGGCCCAAATGTAGCCTCTGCTCTGGAGGTGGGCCCCGGTGCTGAGCATCTCAGATATCCATAGCTCCTGGCCAGCCCCACCACGAGCCAGGAGGAGCAGCTTCAGCAGCCTGCAGTGCGTGCTCCTGCAAGCTGTGTCATCCTTCACCAACCTGCCCATTTGGGCCAGCACCCTCTGGTGTCTTCTGGCATGGTCAGTCCTCCTCCCTTTCCACATGTACAGGTCTGTGATATTTTCACTTTTCTTTGATACCTCTGTCCTCGCTCTTGGTGAACCAGCCATGTCATGGGAACTTGGGGTGGAGGAGTTTTCTCTTCAAGGCTGTAATCCTGCTTCTTGTAGTTCACTATGGATGCTCCTTATCTGGGCTCTTGTACCACCTTTCCTGCTTGGTTCTGTTAGCAGCGCTTTTTGATCCAGTGCACGTAAGCATCAGAATCAGACATGCTTCAACTTGCTCCATCTTCCACAAGATAATACAAGCATTTCCTAGTTTATCACAAGCATCTTTTGTGTAAATAAAAACAAAGCCCCAGGTCTCCATGGGTATATCTAACATCCACAGGCACCCCTAACTTTAGGCTACCTAACAAAAAGGCAGCTGAGTTACAATGTTCACAGTTCTGAAGACGAACCCTGCTGGGTACACGGTGGTCCTATTGGCTGCTGTTGAGGAATGAACGGATCGCTCACAAATGCAGGGATGTAGGAGCCTGTCATTTGTGGGACTGGAAGAGGAGTTTTGAAGCATTATTTTTGCTGAAAGTTGCAGTGCTGTTATCAGGAGAAGGCAAGGCACATGTGCAATGTGATCAGCTACTATTCTTGCTCATCTGTGGGAGGATGAGTGGGTACAAGCGAGCGCAGGCAGCCGGCATGCTCTGGTCTGCTCTGCGTGTGCCTTCCTGCCTGACTACTGCTCATTTCCCTGCTAGGAACAAAAGCCGTGTTAGACCCTGTTTTTTGACACCAAAGTATGTCAAGGTAGGTGGGAATGAGGCTGCTTGTCTGCTGACCGGTAAACGGCGTAGCAGGCTGCAAGCAGGTGTTAGATGTTCCTGGTGCTCAACCTTTGCTCGTGTCCCAGTAACAGTGGACCAGGCGATGGGCAGTGCTGGGCTGCAGTGGTGCCTGGAGGTGCAGCCCCTTTGCTACTAGGAGCTGTACTGGCCCAGGACATTCTGTCATGGTGCCATCCCCACTGCTGATGGCAGTGGCAGGACACTTCTTTAGGCCACCCTGTGTGTGTGACTTGTCCCAACCTGCTGTCGGGGTCAAAGTAAGCATCCACGGGCACATACGCACCAAAATCTTACTCCCCCATGCCAGTAGGGTCATTTTCAGTCTTCCTGTCTGTATCTTCAGGACAAAGCTGTTGACATCCGATCACCACTGCAAAACTGGAACTCAGCATTCACGGAGACCCCTTGCTTGTGTCAAAGATGGGCAGTTGTTTTGGCCCTGCAGTTGAAGGTGTTGTCTTGGCCCTGCAGTCAAAGCTGTTGGAGTCAGCATTCCCTGTCTCTGGAGGTATCTAGGCAGACATATGACCTGGCTGTAGGAAGGTGCTGGTGGCACCTGCCTAGGCTCCTGTTGTGCCTGGTGGAGAGAAGCAGGTTTCTGCAACCAACATCTTGTCATGCCCCAGTGAGGCAACTCACTCTCTTGCCACTAAACTAATAGCCCGGGTATATCCCTTGGGCAAAGCCAGAATGTGGCATGCTGAACTGGGAGCTGCAGCACTAATTGTAGTTGCTGGGAAGGGGCATATGTCTGACCTGCATGACAACTATGGGGTCAGTGCCTTTGCCAGACCCAGTCTGGCTCAGTCTTTACAGGACTGTGAAAGCCTGTGGGTAAAATTTGGGAACTGTGCTCCTGGAGGAGGTGAGACCAGGGAAGGGCTTCCTCCAGAGGATGGAAGCAGTCAGCAGGCAGGCAAGCAGAGCAGACAGACCCTCAGTTAACGCAATGGGAACCATTTTAGCTCTAGTCCCATTCTGGTTTAGATTTAAATCACAATGGACAGGCCTGTGGTTTTTATTTCTGGGTTATCATATGGCTGTGGCATTTTGAGCTAATTTTAGTCTACCTTCTGTTAACTTTTAATTACTTGCCCAAATCTAAGACAGGGAAGGTAAGGTTAACCTAATTCTTTTCACATGCTCAGTCTAGAACAATGATTCAACTGCAGAGAAAAATTATTCTTATCACAGCAGAATGATTTCACCTCTTGTTCCTATTCTCCGTGTCATGGTTAAAGACTTGTTTATGTTTCATAATGAATTTTCATTTTCAGGAAGTTCGAGCTTGGCTTCAGAATTGTGCTCGGGGCTGGAACTCAGTATATCAAATCTCAGCTTGGAAACAAGTCATCGTTTGTACCAAATTGCAAAGAAATCCAGTTGGCTCTTGGTTAGCAGTTATTTAAGAATATGTTGTGCTTCTGCTCTTTAAAAATATAATCTAAAGGGTGCTTATATATAGTCCATCTTCTCTCCATAATTTAAGGGAAACTATTCACCTATCAATGAATAGCAGCTGCTTTTGGGCTGTTTCACTGTACAGCAACCGTAGTTTATATGACAAAGTGGAAAAGACTATCTTATGCTAATGAAATTGCTTCGGGCATTTTTAAACACCCCCCCTTTCCCCCAAAACATCCCAGATGTAGCTAACCTCTGAATTGCAGGCATGTGCAGCAAAATGGCTGGTGCAGCTGACCTATATAGATACGAGTGTAACTGCAATATAATCTAGATACATAGAGTGAAAGTTTATAGCTCTTTTTATTGTTGCTTTCTACAACAACATCAACTAAATATCTCCTAAATAAAATGTAACTCAAATTGGCTTCTCTTATTACTGGTTCCAGCAGAATTTTTTGTGCTGTTAGGGGTAAGCACATGTCAAAACACTTTGCAGAATAAAGCCTTAAATGTCTTGGGATTTAAACTCCTCAGATGAGTGGAGAGCAGGGACTGAAATTGTTCAACACAGACAGAGGCCAAGCATGCTCTAGGAGGTCTACTGTGGTTCTTAATTTAATGTAGAAATCACTCTAGCTCTACAGAATACAGTTTTGGCTGTTGTAGTAACTTCTTGGGTACAGAACAATTAAAAGTTAAAGAGAAGAAGAGTTAGCTGGACTGCTATGCTTATCATCTTAGCAGTGTAGACATACTCCTTATTGTACTCATCTATAGCTATTTAGTACATGAAATCCTGTACATGGATCACATGCAGCTTAGGCTCGCAGTGATGGCGCTGCCTTCAGCTGATGGCCATGAGACAGCTTGTAAGAAATGCCACAGTCTCCAATCAGTCTGCAGTGAAGGGCTGTCTCATGTGAAGTAGGGTGAAGTTTCTGGCTGCCACAGGTGGCTCCCAGGTCTGATATTTCAATGCACAAACCCTCCTCTGAGCTGGGGGGCTGCCAGGAACCCAGGGGCACGTGGGGCTTCCAGCATTTGCCGTTGCTTGGCACTGGGTTGTCCTCTACCCCAGCCCAGATGGTGTGGTGCCCACTTCATCACATCTCTTCCCATGGGGCTCGGTGCAGCAGGCACCCACGGGATGATCACCTGCAGTGAGCATGGGGGAAAGCATGGTCGGCCCCATCACACCCAGGGCTTGCCTGTGGTGCCTCAAAAGAAGGAAGGACTCGGGGCACCCCTGCTGAAAACTGTGCCTGGGATGACAGGGACCTGGCGTGCAGGCAGCATGGTGCTGTGTGATACAGTGTTAGCAGGTGTGTGTAGGTGTTGGTGTTTGTCTGTGTCATCTTCTTTTGATGCTCTTTTCGGATAGCATTGAAAGAGGGGGAGATGGCTTGAGCATGAATATTGTCCTCTCACTCTCTTATCTGGCAAATAGGTGTTGACCCAATGCAGAAGAGCTGTGGCAGGAGGAAGCCACGACTCCTGAACACAGCAGTGTGGGAGGACCCTTTGCAGGGAGATTTTTGGGGTGAACCCCATCAAGCTGAAAAGGGAGCTGGCTGCAGTTTCTTGGCTCTAAGCAAGTGCTCTTACTGTTTGGCCACTGAATAGCAGAGAAACACGTTTTCCTTCAGTTCTTTGGTTTGAAAAGACTTTTTTTACACTCCTTTTTTTCTTTTATTTTGTAATGATTGTGTCACCTCAAGACAAAGCCTGGGAACAGCCCTCTATGGAGGGAGAGGGTGACCAGCAGTCAAAAAAGGCTGCTGGGACTGGTAGGATGCAAGGCATGCTCTTGCTTGTTGTTCAGCTCTGTTTTTTAGCTGTCTGACTCTCCCTTGCCACTCCCCAGGTGTAAAACTTGGGGCAAGATATATTCTTATATCTTTTATCATAGTCCATTCTGTCTTGCTCTCTCCCAGTGCCCCCAGTTGGACAACCCTTGCCTGAGGGGTGCGAGGTGGTTGCAGGGGCATTGCTGGAAGCCTGAGGAGCAGGCGGGGGAAAGCTGCTGGGAAGGGCTGGGCACCCCCAGGGAAACCCGCTGGACCAATATCTCCCCAAAGATGGGCAGGGGAAGCCGATGGCTGCTGGGTGCCTGCCAGCCTCCTCACCACGGACCCCATGGTAAATCGTATTTCAGCAGCAGGGCTATCATGTGCTCCACTGTGTCGTGTGTGGGGACCTCGTCAGAACCGTTGCACCTGGTTGTCTCTGTGGGGGAACTGCAAGGTGGCATCGTTCAGCACAAGAGTGACAATTTTTGCGGGGAATATGAAGGAGCTTGTGTGGGTCTGTATTTGATTAGTGCTTGCAGGCAAGGGGCTGTGTGCTGGACACCTTTGACAGCCCTATGCTCAGGCATCATCTTTCGTCCCCTCTGTGTGTTGGGCTGAATGCTGCAAGAAATAAATAAGAAGAAATAAAACTCTCAGTTTAAGATTCCTGGTATTTATCAGCCTGTCCCCCCCTGCCCCCGCCAGAGTGCTCATAGCTGAGAGTATTCCTTGGGAAGATAAAATAATTTCACTTTATTTACAGAATGAGCCCTGTTCCTGCTCCCAGGTTTAAGACAGGCGTTACAAGTGTTGGCCTTCTACCAGCTCTGAGCCCCATGTTTACAGCCAGGAGAAGCCCAGTGCTTGAAGAGGCGTCAGGCAGGTCCTGCCTCAGCTCAAACAGGAATTCAAGGAGCTACTTCTTCCCAGGAGGGCACTTAGCAATGAGGAGGAGCGGAGCCAAGGCTGGCCAAAGGCCCTGTGGATCTACTTCACTGGCACACTTGAAGTCATTCTAGGTTGCGCTAAGGGGATTTCACATGCCCTCCAAGAGCTCCTTCCCTCTGTCCTATTGTTGCACTCAGAAAATGGATGCAGCAGCAAGTTTTCTCATCGAACCTATTTTTCGTTCTAGTGAAACAGTCATGCACGTATCATCCAGCAAGAGTCACACGAGGCAGCAGTCAGTGGGAGGTGTGCACCCTCATGGGTCTTCTGGGACTATCAAAAGCTCACAGGATTGAGGAGTTTGGGCATTTGTATACTGAACTCCCTCAAGACTTTTTCCATCTGTGAATGTGCAGTCTCTCCCTCTGTCTTTGAATAATGCATTGTGTAACAGAATATCCTGGTTGGGAACAAATGAATCTTCAGGCAGCTCTAGAGAAGGCAATGCAAAAAACAATGGGCTGAACCAAGTTTGCTTTCTCCTCCAAACGCTCTCGTGGCTTTTGATTGTCACTGCCTATTCGCTCACTGTTGCTTCTTTCTTTTGGAAGAAATTTGGTTTGCTAACCAGATTATCTTCTTTGTGAAATGATAAATGACTTCACCCCAGTTGCCAATAGACCATGATGCCTGGAAAATAAATCTGCGAGTCCAAGTTGTTCTAACAATTTGCTGATTTCTTTGGGGAAATATGAACAAAATTAATACGATGCTTATGTAATCACTTACTAAAGCTATGACTAATTTGCATTCTGGTAGCAATAAGAGGAGATAAGAAGAGGTGACATAAATTACACTCCTGTTTTTCTCTAGCCATCTTTCTGGAGCCTGAGGGTGCCTGTTCGCAGCTGCAGAGGCGTGCCTCTGAACTGAGCTGCAATCACACCGTCAGTGAGGCGCTGAAGCCAGGATAATGAGTCTCGCCAGACCCACGCTGGCCTGTGCTGGGCTGGCCCAGCTTCCCCATCCATGCCCCTGGTCTCTCCCTTGCTAAGACGCTGTTAGAAATGGCCAGTAGGAATTTCTCTGGACTTTTTCTGAAGCAGCTGCCAGAAACAGCCCAGCCTTTCCCGCTCCAGTGCAGAAATGCTGTCCCAGCTTAGCAGGAGTGGCCCGGGCACTCATAAATCATCCAGACTGAGCCCTGTCTTCTGTATCAAGGCATGCATGATTTTATAAAATTGGCATTCCTGCTTCCTCAGCCCCTGAACTTTGTTTGTTTTGTTTAAGGTTCGTACATGAATGCAGGTCCCCACAGAGCCACGGTCCGGCTTCTGCAACGTAAGGACCAGAGACAACAAGCAGCCCTGCAATGGTGGCTGGGAACTGGACTCCCACAACTTTGCTGCACCGTGTGAAAGCAATGTGAAAAATACAACTGCTTTTCAAGATAAGTAGTGAAAAGCCCCTGATTTTAATGTTGTTATCTTCAGTGATGTTATTGGATGCTGAAACATTTTAAAATGTGTGGGAGGAGGGTTTGCTCAAAGCTCCCTGCTTCTGCACTCCAGGGCTGGTGTTCTCGCTCTCCATCCTGAGCCATCCTGGTACACCACCAGCCTGGTTTTCCGTGTCTCTCTTCCCGCTCTCCAGCACTGGAGGTGAGCTCACACTGCAGCCCTACACTCACTGGGAATATTCATTTGGGTTTCCTTCCTTTTATGTAGCTACCTAATGCCATTATACGTTGCCTCCATCTCTATCCAAGGAAGGCAACAGGTTCAAAAATTTTTGAGAGGTTTGTGGGATTGACAGACATAAACACTGTTGTTACAGAAGTCTAGCTTTCTTAGGAAGTCAGGCTAAAACCAAGGTTAGAATACTATTTCACAGTATTGTCTGTACTCTGAAGGCATGTCTGTACAGGGTGGTGTGGTGCCTCGCTGGGTCCTGAGCAATCTCTCACTGAACCTTCATGTCAATGACACAGCGTGTACAGAGATAAGTTTGGATATTGGCAGCATATCTTCTGTTTGGGGCCGTTGTGCTGTTTCTGGTTTGGGAGCCAGCTCATCCAGTGTTAGACTGAGGAGCTCTGCAGTACATTGCATTATGCAATGCAGGCATACCCAGATAATTCATCTGAATAGCAGGAATCCCTTGAAAGTTGCTCTCCAAGTGTGGAATAGAGGCTAAATTTGAGGTAACTTGAGCAAGGAACTCCTGAGATGCAACCTATTCTCAAAAAAGTCATATGCCATCCAAATGTTACTGCTGTTACAGTACTTCATTTACTGGTTGCACACATCTGGATGTCACACTGTGGGTCTGATCGTCTCCAAGCTGTTATCAGGTCACCTACTTGGAGTATGGTGTTTGGTATGGTATGGTGGTTGACAGCCAAGGACCCTTAGGGAGGTAATACTAGAAAAAGTAATGGGGATACAGATTGGATCTCTTAAGATTAAGGTGACAAGGTAAAGGAAATAAGGGTTGCAGGCACAGCAGGACATGGTTTATGGACAACTGGGGTGCTGCTGGCAGCTTTGGGGATATGAATTGCATCATTGCTAACTTTCCACCTGCAAGCTGCAAGGGCTTCTTGTCACACTTCAGCCCTGACAGCAAAGCTGTCGTTCTCAGAGCCAAGGTTTCAGCGGGCTCTGAAACCCACACACAAGCTCTATCTGTTCTGAAAGTTGCTATGCCTTAGCAGGGCCAGAGGATAAATTTAGTCCAGGGTCACTTGACACAGAATGTTCTGTAGATACTGCCTGCCCCACGCACATATGCAGCTGCTTTTCATATCCAGATTACTCTAAAACTTCCAAGCTGCCCGACCTCAATAAGCCCAAATACTGATTTGCTGCAGCAGGCACATTTGGTGAAAATGAGGAGTCCTTCTGTCAAAGCATCCCTGAGGTGTGGACCACAGAAAGAGAGCTGCTTACAGCATTTCCCAGATTCTCACAACTTTTGCAGTGCACAGCATGGGAAAAAAACAACCACCAAACCCTGCACCAGTCTTCAAGTATGTTATATTATCACAGTCCAAATGCTTCACTGCCTCTGAAGAGACTTGACATCTAACATTTCTTCAGAGACCCCTCACTGAGGGACACTGACCCAGCAGCAAACTCCCATGGGGCCCATCTGTGCATGCAGAGGATGTGGGTACGGCACGGCACTGGCAGAGCCATACACTGCCTGTCCTGGAGCAAGCTCATCCCTGGATCTGCCCGTGGTTTGCCTCCCTCCGTCCCCAAAGCAAGCCTGCCCACAGCAGCTTGTGGGACCGAGTGCTGCCCTCTGGATGCATTGATCCTCCCCCATGCAGAAGTTTGCTGTTGGCATGAGTGGCACCAAGGACACGTGTGTGTGAGGGAAGGGTGTGCATGCATGCAGGTTTCGGGCAGCTGCCCCATGTGCCGACGATGCCATTTCCCCAGCCCTTTCCCTGACACAGTTCATGTAGGTGGCACTGACATGTGAGGGATGGTTTGATGGGAGCCATTGGACTTCATGGGAGAAAGCAGCTCTGCTGTGACATCTTTGAAGCATCCAAAAAATGAATTGCTACATGGTAAGGAAGTTAGTGGTTCCTGATACTTTCCAGAATGTGAATTCAGTGCTTAAAGACTTGAAGTATAATTGACCACCTTCACAGCAACCTTAACTCTTCCCCTATATGAAATGCTACTATAGCCTCCGTGAGAGCTCGCCAGACCGCCTCTTTCCCAAGCCTGTGGACAACAACGTGGGAATGTGCGGGAGTCCTGTGATGGCGACAGGGAGGTCCTGTCTTGCTTAGGGAAAAGGCTGAGTTTGAGTCAGATGTGATGAAGCAGGAGCTTCGCTTGTCCCACTCTGACAGAGCATGGGCTTCATAAACACCCATGGGCAGACAATAAGGATGTGGAGGAGCACCTACGTCTCTGAACCTCTCCATTCCTCACCAGGCAAAGAGATGGAGCTGTTCCAAGTCATTTCCATTTGCTCCTGGAGCCTCTTAAATGCAGAGCAGGAGTGTTTCATGACAGCCATAAATCATTAAGTAATTAAGCATGCAGGCTATAAAAAACATGTACAAACAAACCTTGTACAGTGATGTATATGTAGAATTTGAGGTTAGAAAGCTAAGACATCACTACATTCCTAAAAAAACATACCCAGCACTGCACTGGAGATCAAGATAATCTGTGTGGGGAAATACTCCTCCTTATTCCGTGAGCTATTGTTATTGGCCTGAAAAATACTCATTACCATAGTTATATAGAAGTTTGCAACCAGGGCTAAAGTTCAGGCAGTCAAGTCTTAGAAATGCTGGCACATTTTGTGAAGCAGGAATGCCAATTTCATCCCTGTTTATTCCAGTGTTTTTGTATTATATCCTAGCAGTCTTTATAACCTGAGAATTTTGCCAATTCACTTTACTTTTGCTTGTGTTTCCTGGGGCATGTGTATCCTCTCAGGTCTTTGGCAGGGCGTATGACAGCAGCTTGGCCTGTTGGTGGAGCACCATGGCTGGGGCCAGCACCAAGGGCTATGGCAGCGGGCACCTACCTGGGGTCTGCTGGAGCATCTCTTCCAGCAGTTTGGGTTTTCATCTACTAATTGTTCCGCTGCTTCTGACACTTTAGCCACTGTCTCGCCTCAGCTGCTTTGTTCTTTACAGCCTTTTTTAAACAAGGGATGTCACCAGGTGAATTGAGGCACCAAATCTTTCTTCCCTGCCCCAGCAGCACCGACAAAATGTGCAGGTATCTGGGTGTCTCCAGTAAGACACAATTCTCTGGAGAGAGCGTCTCCACACTAGCACAGGATCCTGAGAGAGCAGGCCTCCCACTTCGCCTTCAGATACGTTTTTGACAGATGGATTTTTTTTTAATTTACTCTGAGGCAAAATAACTGATACACGTTTCTAGCACTTGGAGGGGCCTTCTTGAAAGGGCCATTTGATTTTCATTAATTAATCTGGTACAATACAGTATTATCTCCTGTGGTGCGTGCACATGCGACCACCCCTCTGGAGCCTGGTCAGCCAACTGTAATGTGATTTCCTGAGCCATCGGCAGGGAGGGGGATACAGCCCCAGGGCTGCTCCTGCCTCCTCCTTGCTTCGTCTTCTGGCACGCAGCTAAAAAGGCGATGGGATGTTCCTTGTTTGGGTTTGCTGTTATTTTCCCGTCACTGTTGTATCACAGAAGAACCAAGGGTAGAGAGTGCTCTTTGATCTGAGCACTACGGATAATTATGAACAGAAAATGTTGTTATATAACCATACAAGTGTTTCAAAGCTGTGCAAAAACTGGGAAGGTGTGATTAAGTTATACCCAAAATGAAATGGTTATGTTAGACTGCATGGATTTGGTTTGTGACAAAGTCCTCCCTGCCAGCAAATCATATTGCCAGATGGTAAGAGGTTGAAAATTTCTGGTCATGTTTGTAAAAGCTATCACTTCACTGAGAGCATTGATCTGCCCACAAACCTGAAGGCCCGAAGAGCAAAGGTATGTTCACACCAATGAATATGGTTTTCTGCTAGTTACTGAACTCCCTGGGCATGTTTCCTCATGTTGCAATGCCTTGAGATATTTGTCACTGGCTAATGTCCAACTCAGGGACATTCTATGGATTTATCTTAAGAAAAGCAGATAACAGACTGAAAGGGCATTTTCTATATATTGAACCATAGGGACAGCTCAAGGGAAGGCTGCAAGGATTCAGTGCAAGAGAAAGGATGTGTAACTCAAAGCCCACCCATGGGAGCAGTGCTGTTTTGTCATATCTCATTTCCATGGACATAACCCAGGAGTGGCTCTCCTGAAGATGTAGTAGCACGACAATATAAAACTGGCTTGAATGGGGAGGCATTTAGGCCCTGGCTGTCTGCAGATTAAAATACCATTTGTTGCATCACTGGGTTACACAAGTCATTTAATACCGTGAAATGTTTCACCAGCTTATGGTCTAAATGTCAACTTCCAACCCTGAGCCAGGGGTTCAGCAACATTGCCTTTGGTTGAATGGTGTTAGCGGGACTAAATTTGACCATGTGCATGTTAAAATTTAATAAATTAAAGTCTGATATCCCATAGGCATGCATGGTAGGATGAAAACTTGTCACCCAGTTTTAAGGAGAACAATCATTGCCTTCCTCTCCTTTCATGACTTAGACTTTGGTGTAGATTATGCATTTCTGTGGCAGAAGATGGCAGGGCCAGACAGGCCTGGGCACCACAAAGGGCTTTGAAATGAAGCGGGAAATGCTGCGGGATCTAGTTAGGTCCAGGAAAAGCAGAAAGGTTGTTTCTGAGAAAGAGAGAGAAGAGCTGTGTCTCTTAGTCCAGCTCTTCTCACAGCTGCTTGTGACGCTCTCACCAGAGCCGCTCTTCTGGGGGAGGAATGAAGCTCAGAAGCACCAGCACACCCACCTGGGATGAAGGCAGGCCTGATGAGGGCTGAGAGAGGCCTCACTTCCCTGGAGACACATGCTTTCCCCAGGTGGGGGCTTGCTGGAGGCACGCTGGGGAAAGGCACATCCTGGCCGACACCTTATTGAGGAGAGCGCTGGTGCATCACTTCACCCAGCAATATCCCCTGCTAATTAAAGCTGCTAGGAGCACAGAGCAACACAAGAAAGAGATTGTGGTAAAGATTTCAGCAGCTATAAAAAATGCATTAGAGGAGAGGCCTCTGCAGGCTGCAGGTCATGTCCGCACCGCCCTGCACACCCGGGTCCCACTTGCACTGCCTTGCTGCCAAGAGGCCATTATGTGGCCGATTCTCAGCCCACATGCCTAGGAGGAGTGTGCTTAACTAAACACATGTATACATACATATGCATATGTATAAATTGGGTCTATGCTTGGAGTTCTTTGGTAGCAAGGTTTGCTATGTTACACCATAAAAACATTTAAGTAAAATGTGTTGGAGTTGGCATCCTTGCTGTTTAAGAAGTGCTGCAATTTTGCCAGGCGTCACTGGCTGAACTCTAGCCTTGGATGCAAACTTCCATACAATGATGGTAATGAGTATTTTATAGGCCAGTAGCTCAGAGGATGAAAGCTGCTTCCCTCCCCAGGGAAATGATCCCAGGCTACAGTGCTGAGTGTGCTAACAAGGATGCTGCTGAATTGCGTTCTGCCCTGCTTTTGCAGTTTTTCTATGTATGACTTCATTTTTATTTTATTTTTTCAGAGGTGCAGGGAAGCAATAAAACATCTTTCTAGCTAGAATTATCAAATGTTTTGGCATTTTTCTCCCGCCTCATCCTTGACCAAATCTGTGGTATCTCAGGGCAGCAGTGGACTGGCAGGTCTGTTCTCTCATACAGACGGCGCCAGGCGCCAGCTAGATGTGGCCTTCACAGCAATCTCAGGATGTTCTCCTCCAGCAGGGAGTCTGGGATCTCGCTGTCCCCCAGGGCCCCAGGCTCCTGGGAGCTGAGCAGGGAAGCAGGGAGCCTGGCCATCTTTACCTTGGCGCCATCAGCCCTGAAGCTTTTGAGCAAGAAGCACTGGGCACTTAGAAATCCATCTTACACCTTGGCACAACATATTCCATATCTTTTATTGCAAATCAAACATCAGTGAAGCCTTTTTTTTTGTTTTTGACCTGGCCTGGTATGTATTTCTTCTTTGCTATAAAGTCTGAATTAAGGACTCTGCTTTGCAGGAGTGAAAGTATTCCTCAGCGCACAGAAAAGCTCTTCTCACGAGGTGCTGTGTGCAGGTTACACCCAGTTAAGTTTGCTGCAGGGGTTGTGGTGCAGAAGGGCACTCCTCCCCTTGCTGGTCATGGTTAGATTAAGAGGACAGAGCACTGCCAATATAGCAAAAGAAGCACAGAGAGTGGGCATTTGGAGCATAGGCTTTGGTGGGAGGGCTACTTTCTAGCTGAAGCTGGCTTTCCTCCTTCAGTCAAATGTTAGGGGTTGCTCTTATTTTAAGTGACTGAGAAACAGCTGCTGGTCCAGAAGGCAATTGCTGATTTTTAAGTGCCGACTTGCCCAATCACAATTAAAGGCAGGTGAAAAAGAGAATGCTTTATCCTGGGTTTTGTTGCCTTAAAGCAAACTCTCCCTCCCCATCCTCCCACCCCCCACCCCCCAGTTTGATCTGGGAGAGTTTCTACTTTAATGGAAAAATAATTGAGAAGTTCTGAACTGGTATTGTCTTGACCTTGAACGGGCTCTCCACTGCGGTGTTATTCTAGAAAGAGGTGGGAATGACAGCGTTCACATTGCTCAGCAGGGCTCAGAGAGACCGAGCCCACCGTCCTGCGCTGGACCTGTAACTTGGGAAGCAGTGCAGTGCCTGGCTGGAAGCTACCGACAGAGAAGGGGAGTACCGATAACCCTGCCGCAGTCAAGCTGTAAAAAATAACTTGGGAAAGCAAGAATGTTGTAGAGGACTGGAGAAGATCCTGAGGGGTTTGAAGTCTAAGTCAGAAGGCCCTTCAAATCAAATGCAGGTGAAAAATAAGGTTATCTGACAGTCTGCGGGAAAGAAGAATTGAAACATACAGTGCTTGAACTCACATACAGGTTGGGGAGAAATACGCGTATGCAATGAATACGCTATAATCAATCCAACTTTTCCAGCAATATCCACTTGAACAAAAGTATTTGCTGGAAGAGAGGTCAAAAAGGAGGCTGTCTGCATTTGCTGATGCAGACAGAATGATTCAGGGCAATGGTCAAATCAAAATAAACTCTCAGAAACATACCACATGAATAACTGCAAGAACATGAGAAAAATGGCTTCATTCTCCTGCTCGAGAGAGAAAGCAGCAAGTCTGCGGTGAGGCTGCCAAACTAGAAATATCTTCTTGATAGCAATCTTATCTGCTCAAGTTTCTCCTGCACCTTTCAGCTGTTTTGGCACAGCTGAGAGATCTCCTGATGTAGTGAGTTCATGGCAAGATTACACCTTTGCAAGCGGTGGCAGGTTCAGACACGTTAATTGCACCGTGGTGCTCAGGGTGGCAGGGGAGCCTGGGGCTGGGAGCCCGGAGGCAGCCTGGCCTCTGTGCATGCAGAGCTCCTGCCTACATGGAAAAGAATTAGGCACAGACTTGAAAAAGAGATGTCTGCATTTGTGTTTGATTACAGCTTTGTGTCCGCAAGGGACGTTGCAGGGAAGCTGGATCATCACCTTTAGAAGCAGGTATAAAAAAAGAGTCTATCAACACCGGCCCTTGTAGTAAGGCCAGCAGCAATTCACACAGGATTTCCTGTTAAAAATTAAATCCTGACGGAGTTAAATCCTGTATATACCTGCAAATACTTTGTATTTTTCATATTCACTTATCGGTATATCATGTAGAATGATATTTACATGTAATGTAACTGGGGATCCTTGTATTTATGTTATTTTCCAATTGGTTGACTTTGTTCTTGCTGTTACCCTTGCTAACTGGAAGGTTTTGTTGCATCGTGAATCATAACAGGCTGTTAGAAAATTTGCTTGCTTTTGGATTTCATCCTGGGAGCACTCAGCACAGCTGTGCAACAAAAGTGTCTACAGGTCAGGAAACAATGTCGTCTTCATGAGTTGCCTGCAGCAGCCCGTGCGTGAGCGCGATGTGGAGAAAGCTGTGGCCTTTGCCTGCACAATTATCTCAGCAGATGTGAGTGTTCCAGAACTGATTTTTAACCGGAGTGCTATTCTGGGTGAGATTCAACGTACTTGCTGTTGATAACAGGTCTGCACTCACTGCTTGTTTTCCTGTTCAGTAACTTTCATGTCCTTTTCTAGACCTGGCAACCTGTCCTCAAAATAGTAGCACTGTCACGAGTTAAAATAACAATGGCAATTCTTAAAAAAAATTTCTGCTTGGAGAAAAACTATTGTGAGTATCTTTTTTTTTTACACAGCAACAAATAGCTCCAACTGTCTTTTCTGTTTAGAAGCCCTTCTGGCACGGTGTCCCTCCCTTTTACCATTCATCAGTTACTTGAGTGTAACATCACTTATAGTACATTAATAACACAGAAGTGGAGAAGCAATCCCTATAAGAAATGTGCTCAAGCTGGGACATTTCTGGAACTGAATCCTCTTAAGCTTTCAGCAGAAAAGACTAGCTGCAAACTTACTTCTGGAAAAGCAGAAGTGGGAGTTCCCCTGTTCTTTAGCTCTTTCACTTCTCTGTCCTTTCCCTGCTCTGTATCATGTAGGTGCTGCAGACCCTTTACAAGGGCTTGGTAAGAAACACATTTTCTGGAACAATATTTATTCTCTGTAAGTTTTTACATCAAGATACCTGTTGAAGTTGTTCTCACTTTATAGTGAGATGAAACTTAGAAAGGTGCTGCTTCTAAATTCAGTAGTAAAGACCACCTCGTGTGGGTCAACATGTTCAGACAGAAACAACAAAGGAAAAGAAAGAAAGGAATCAGGGGCTTCTGGTGACATTTCTAATACTTGACACACAGGATAGTTTAACTGAGAGTTTAAATCATTGTATAAGACAAACTGCTTCAGTTAGTGTAATATGGAACCTTGTCAATCCTGAGAAGTAGCTGCACAAGATGGGAAGTAAAATGCTCTGGATTGTGTGGAAAAATAAATTTGATAACTTGTGCAGATCCAAGTTTTTATGCATNATATTTATAACGACCTCCTGCATGATACTCCAGGCACATTCTTACAGTTGTTCATTCCTGGTCCTAGTAATAAATGCCCATGGACTTGTGATGAACTGCTTTAATATTTAACTTAACTTCACTCCCGTCTTATTCATTTGTTTTAAAGGTCTGAACAAAGTAAGCATGCTCACACAGCATTGAAAAGAAATATGGTGCAAAATCTTAATCATCTGGCAGTACGAACGAGTTCATAATGCCAACATGTAGTGTCTGTATTTAATCTTCCCTGTGAAGTCTGACCTTCCCACTAACCAGTTCTTAGGAGGAATCCTGACCCCCATGGAAGCCAGCGGCAAAACTCACAATGACCTCAACATTTATGTATGATGGAAATAATTGAATCAGACCAAAGCAGACTGATTTTTCCATGTAAGCATATTTTATGCAATGATTATTTTGTTCATTGATTATATAATGCAATGACATTTAAATATTTTCAATTTATTTGGTCCTTGTCAACATAACTATTCAGTGGAAAACCTGTGGAAGATAATTCTAGCCTTCAAGGTGGCAATTTTTTTGAAAACTAAACTTAAAACTATCTGTGCAAGTCCAGTGTACAGATGTTAATTGTGAGCTAATTGCAATGGATACACACACACATTTCTTTGGCCACCTTTACTGTTTGCAGATTGCTTGTAAACACATTGTGAAGTCTTTGAATTTCACCCCTACTCTAAACTAGACATGAATTCCAACAAGAAATTGGTTTGGGGCTACAAATTATTTATAAATACTCACAGATCACATGGGTGGGCATGTCACAGGATGTTCTTTCACCTAAGCAAAGGATTTGGATTTGTCCAACTTGTTACCCAACTTAATTTATGTCATGTGCCACATGACACTTGTATCTTCTTCTGTACAATGTGAACTTTTGACTAACAGAACCTAAACCCGATGGGTGGATGGTGACAAATTCAAAAGGTTGTAGGCATGTCAACAATTCACTGAGGTGGTTTTAGAGATCTCTAAAAAAAGCCTTAAGGAAAAGCCTTTATAAAAAATGGCAAGGAGATGTTTAGAAAGCAAAGCTGAGTTGCTCCTCCACCTGTTTATTATGCTGAAACACATAACCTCACTTGCAGAAAGTGTCTGTGAAATAACGGGGATTAAAGTTAGCTGGGAATAGGGAGAAGATAATAGTCACAGAAAATGGAGATGGTACCTTAGGTAGTAGCCCTGTTTATAAATAAAATGTAGTTTCATCATTTTTTGATACGTTTTCCCTTATGAAGGGGTCTAGTGTAGACTTTGACACTGTGGAAGGAAAATGTTTCCCTGCTATTCCTTTTCAGTCTTCTCAGCACCGAAAAGCTGATTGTGTGGACATGTCCTGGCCCCCGCAACGGCACTGGTTTGGTCTGATCTGTTCCTGTAACCGAAACCCTCACGTTGTCTCTCCGCATGCTTGTTACTGTGAGTGTAGTTGGCATTGTTTACATCCATTGCATGTAGCTGTAAATGAGCCTTTGCTTCACTTAGGGTGTTTAGATACGGTGAAATGACAAACAGCATTCGGGTCTTTCAAACACAGGAAGCCAGGGCACCAGGAGGAGTGTTTAATAGGGTCTAACAGGAAGCAGCCTCCTTGGAAATAGAGGTTTATTTACAAACACATCAAACAAGAGGGACCCTCAGCCCCTGGGGGGGAGGAAGGGTGGCTTTTGTTCCATAAACATCCATTTGAACATCCCATGTCAGACCTCCAGCTGGGCTGGGGGTGAGCAGGGCCAGCCGGTGGGTACTCTTTGGGATGGCTGACTTGTGGTGGGTCTGGTGGTAATGCTGCTCCTGCCAGGATGAGGCCGAGGGCTTGCACCTTACGCTCTCCTTGTGGTATGGCTACAGGACACAAGTGGAAGCCTCTGCTGGCTGCATCCCAGGTGTTGTGGGGGATGCCTGTTTGCTGTGCTCATGAAAAATATTTGGAGAATAACTGGCCTTGACTCAATTTAGGTAGGCACTTGGTGGGGGTGGATATTTCAGAAGGGATATATACGTTAGTGGGATATCTTAAAAAAAGAAAGAGAAGAGGCATAGTCCAGACTTGGGGTCCAATAGCTTTGAACTTTGGAGAAGTCCCAGTCATTATCTGCGCTTTGGTGTTCTAGCAAAGCTGTGCTTGCAGGGTTGAGACTTTGCTGACTCCTTCTCCAACATCATCCAGAGAAGCAGAGGAGCACAGATGGTTTAGGAACAGAGTGACCACCCATCTGATGACCGGTCATCAGAAACTGCAAGATGACCAGAGGATAAGGACACGCCAGACCCAATGAAAAACATCCCCGCTAAACACAGCTAACACACAGCTGATGAAAGAAAAGTCATAGTATATCATCCTCTTCTGCTTCCCAGGGGGACAATGGGAATGCACCTTTTTTTTTTTTGCTCTGTCCCAGAGCGTAGGGATGTCAGGCTTTGGGCCGCTGAACAACTGTGTGGGGAAGGTTCTCCGTGGCCAATGTCTTCTGGGGGAAGGTTTGCCTCCTCTGCCTCTGCTGTACAGCCAGCCCTGAGGGTGTGAATACTTTCCATGCATAACTAAACCTATCTGCTTTTTTGTTTTGCTTTTTCGTTGTGTTTTCCTGCTGTTGTTACCCCAGGTGTTGACTGCAGCCAGACCCAGATCAGGCAGGTGAATCAAGTGAACCTCTGAGCTGGGGAGAGCTCTGGCTGCCTGACTGCCACAGCCTCCTCTGCCTGCCACTAACACCAGCCTTCAGCTTCGCTGGGAGCAGTGCCAGGGGTCTCCTAACACACACACACAAATCCCTTTCCACAGTATCTTCACCTGTGCATCAGTTGTAGTACCTGTTTACTCGACTTTTTGGGGCAATTGCTAAATCTGGGCATTTCTCAACCAGCTGTGGGAGCCACAGCTGTTGCTATAGGAGGTGATGGCTCCTGGCTCAACATCTCCCCTTGCAAACCTCAACCTCTTCCCAGCTGTTGGCTGGGTGGCGAGGTTTGCCTGGGTAAGGGCTGAATAATGACTCTACAGTTTGGACCTGCATGCGGTATTCATCAGGCTGTGACAGCGCGGGTTTGCAAGTGTTTTGACCATCTTCCAAGAGCCTTTCAGCGTAACATAATCCAGTAATGAATTTCACATAGAGGTGCAAAGGATGCAAATAAGCAACTCCCCACCTACTGCTACAGTCTATGTTCATTAGAGATGTAGATTGCTCAGTATCCACACTGTCATAGGAAAAAGGTAAAATGCAAGCAGGCAGGAAAGACATTAAGGTAAATAAAATTATTCTGTATTCTTCTCATTTAGAGAACAATCAAAATAGTGCTGTTGATCAGTGGTCTGCTGTTTTTATTTCTCACTAATTACTTTTTCCAAATGGAGAAACTGCTTGGAATTATGGTGTGTAGAAAATGGGAACATTTCAAAGCTGCACGCCAGGCGAAGGGGGAGCGAGCTGAGGTGTGATTCCCATTCCTGCGGCGTGCTGCCTGCAGGACCCATTGCCTACTTCCTGCCAGCAGATGCTGAAGGAGGACCGGCTGTCCCGGCGCCTGCCCAGCACTCAGGGATGCATAGTGCCTTCCTGGGAGGGTGTGATGCCTCCGGGGTCTGTCTCTGTGCTGGCCTGCATCTTGGCCTCCGGGTGCCAATCGAGATCAGATATCACATCCACCAGCATGACTGTCTCACAGGAGTGGTTTTCACTGAAAACCCGTCATTTCTGGGAGAGATTTTTATTTTGCAGGTGAAAAATGTGAAGGCTTTTTAGCCTAATGGGAGGATCACAAGAGGATGGGGTAAGGATTTGTGATGAGACTCAAAATGACTGACACATGAATGTTGCACGTTCAAATTAAAAAGCTTTCAAAGGAATCAGTGAACCCCCCCACACATACATATAGATTTGCACAATCTGGTCAACAAGAGTGACCTGATCTGGTGCTTTCAGCCATTATCTGCCATGGGATTAATGGGTGATTGAACCATCATCGTCCTGCCAAGACTAGTGAAGTATCGTTGCCAGGAGCTAGCAGCCATCTGTTCAGCAGAGACATAGTAAAAAGGCATAAAGAAATTAAAATAGGGGAAGGCAGAATAAAGACACAACTCTTGGTTACTTCATATTTTGAACTCAAAACAACTATATGCTTATGATTTTCATAAGAACATTTTTCCCAGACTATTTTAAAAGGCAGTGGCATGAATAACGCTAATGAGAATTTCAGAAAAGGCACTTTCTTTAGTAGGTATATAATCTATGTAAACAAATCACAGACAAAACATAGCCACGTCCTTTCAACATTTCAATTTTTCTGATAAGAATGTGGAATTGTCTATGTTTTTCCTCTCAAAAAAATTGTTCATAGTCATGGCCCTGCTCAGACACAACTACTCAAATGTCACTCCTCAGCACTCCGAAGAGCTGCTTAATGGTCTCCCAAAGACTAAACACACTTTGAAGCAGCTTTACCCACCCCAGCCCAACTCAAGCTACTTACCAAAATTTCAAGCATATGATTTAAAATATGCCCTTGTAAGGGAGACAATTGTAATAACACGTTAGTTATGAAATGGATGTAGTATCCAAGGTAAAACTTGTTTTGGTCCTTTCAGGCGAGTGAACTCACCTGAACTTGCAGCATCAAAACAGAGGCCATGGTACCCTCAAATAAATATTATTTACATCTGAAGAGCAATATTCAGGAATGTCAGCAGTTCTAACTGACAATTAGGAAGGCACTGCCAAGCCTGGGTAACGAATCAGTTATTAGTAGAGGAGTCAGACGGTGCTAATCTCTTCACCAGCTAGTCAGCACTTTCAAACAGCCTGTGGAGATGGCAGATGCTGTTTACTTAGCACAGATGTCTCATCTACTCTTTCAGCAATGCTGGGAACAGTCAGTGGTCAAGAAGCCATGTTGGTCCCTCTGATTAACAGAAGTGTTCAAGCGTCCCCTGCTTCACAACATGCTTTTCTCTCTTTGTTTATGCTGTCATTGTGAAGTTGCATCCATTTGGACATTGAGCAGATTCCTTCTTCTTCTTTATTCACTTGGAAGATTTATTTAAAAAAAAAAAAAAGAAACAAATCCAAATACCTGTCACTTTGGCTTCTTGGGTGGAGAAAATGTTGCAATAATGTGGTTGGGTTAGCGCAATCTCGCCAGGTCTGTAAAGCACAGCAAACCCACACCCAGAGCACTCTTGGCAGAGTCACCCCTGCCTTTAGATGTCACTGCCGAGGACAGGGACAGGGGCATGGGGAAGCTACTGTGTGGAGGGACATCCTGGGCAACACCTAGCCAGCTATTTGCAGCTCCAGCCATTGTTTGCGCCTGGAAATTAATTCAGGTTGCTAGTCCCGGGGCTTGTCAGCACAGAGGCGCCAGGAGCTCCAGGAGGCAGCAGGGTGAGAGCAAGGCAACGTGGCCGCGCAGCACTCCTCCGTCAGGGGCAGGGCACACCTTCGTCCTGTGCCAGGGGGTGAAACACCAGCACAGCCTGAGCACCAGCAGGACGGCATTATCTGCCACATCAGCTCTGTTGTCTCTTCTCACCATCTTGACCTCTTTATAGCCAAGGATGAATTGATTTATTCTCGACTTTTTGGCCAATGCTCCCTGTACCAGCAAGGCAGGGTCAGTTTCTGCCCATGGGGCTTCTCCTGAAGTCAGCATTGCACCAGCCTGCGGCAAGAGGGAGCGTGGGGACCTATGCACACACCCCACACCCTCCCGCACAAGAGCCAGGCACAGGTCTGCCAGGAGTGAGGAGGTACCCCTGCATGCGGGGAGCTGAAGAAAAGCATCTTGTTTGAGGAAAGAACAAAACCAGGAACTTTAACAAAATTGCTGCTTTATGTAAAGGCGAGTTGGCAATCCAGCGGCCAAGAAATGTCCTCCCCTGGTCTCCTTGCACTCCCCGGACAGTACATCCCAGGGGAAAAGCTGTGCAGGGGCAACACACAAACACTCCCTTACTAGAGAACCCCTCAGTTTATTTCCCTGCATGTAACTGTGCTGCACCACCTCGTTACAGACTGGGGCCTTGCACTGGATGTCCACTGCCTCTCGTTGCTTAGAAGCAAAATAATTCCTTCTAATTCTTGATTAACTCGAGCAGGAAATTTGTTGCTTGGGGTTTAATTCCCATTTGTATATGCTATCCCACTACTGAGACTGCTACCCACTCTGTCAGATACAGGGCTGGAGCGACACAGGGGTCTCCAGTGCAGACAAGTGCATCACCAAAGCTGTCTCAAGAAAACTTCATAACTTTCTGACAACGCTTAGTGGGGCTGAAGCTGATTTAATTACTTCCACCAGGTTTGAATCCACGATTTCTTTATCCATAGTACAGCTAAAGCAATTTCAATGAATCTCCTCAGTTCCAAAACCATGCTTTTCCTCCTTCAACTCCCTTTATTTTGCTTGGAGATTTGAATCAGCCATCTGGGAGAGCTCAGAGACACGATGGCTCAAGTACGACATAGTGGCAGGATCATCATTAAAATATCATTATGAAGCAATTACCTGGCTGAGAGCTCTTCAAACCCCTTTTTTTGTCTGGCAAGGCACTCATTCCTCTGGCACGGGGCACTGCAGGGTCCCCCCAGGACTGGTTTGGGGTGGCATATCTTACAGTGAGTCAGCCCTAAAGGCTGTCAGCGGAGAAGGACACCCAGCGCAATCTGTTTGGCTTGGAGGTAACTGAACTTGCAAAAGGCAATAAATGCATGCGTGTCAGTCCCCAGAGCAGCTTTGCTCAGCATTACTCTGTTTCAGGGCTCTTTCAATTGAATTGAGCCGCTTTGGATTACAGATAACAATGAAGCCTTGGGAGTTAAGGCCTTCAGCAGTGTCAAATGCATGTACATTTAATTAAAAGTAATAACTGCTGCAAGCTTACTTATAAGAACACACAATATTCAATAATACATTATCTTCCAAATGTTCCCTGTGCATTTATTATTCTCGTTTTAACAGAGGGGTCCCTTAATATTTTAAACTCAGGAAGAAATTTATTGGAATGCATATTTAAGATATGTATCAGCTGGGCTTTTTTTTTAAATTGAAACCATATAAGTTCATATGCATAAAACGTAGTATTAATTTTACCATCCAAAAGCAGAAAAAAAACCCCTCGAGTCATGGGGTTGTAATAGATTCAGATGGTAGCTGAGGCAAAGTTTCTTGTGATGCCTGTGTGGAAAATATTACATATGTGTCATGTCCAAAAAGGCTCTTTGTCCAAAAAAAAGGTGTATATCTTTGTGATGGAAGGCTAGATGGGCATAAATTGTTGCAGTGACCTTTTGCCCCATGATATTACTGAATTATGTTGGAGCAGAGGTGGATTTAGGGATTTAGTAAATGGCAAACCCCTCTGACCTTAATTACTCTAATGCCTCCTTTAATCCCATCAGAGCTATGCAAATGAAATGCACTTCCTGCATTTGGAATAAAGATTGCTCTGTAAGTTTTAAGCCGCAACCAGGGCATATAATGTTAAAATATATTGTTAAAAATGTAACAGAAAGGTATTCAGGCCACCTGTTGGGCAGCCCTGCATCGGAGTGATGTAGGGCTGTGCTGGGGGGACTCACGTGTCCGGCCGCAGGAAAGGCAGAACGTAGCTGCTTCATCTCTCCTGCCCACGATGCTCGTGGGGCTGATTCCCCCAGAGAAGCTGCCGGAGTGGAAACTCGAGCTCTGACTCCTTTGAGCTACTCTCACACAATATTCAGGACTAACCTACAAGCCAATAACGTAAAGGGCATGTACATACATATGTATATCTATGTTTGTGTGTGTGCGTGCATACACGTAAGGCAAAGTCTATGAAGAGCTAAGGGTATTTGTAGCTACAAAGGAGACTGAGCACAAGCAGTAACTTTGCTGCTCTTTGGATGTCTAGGACCTAAATGTGTCACCCTGCACGTGTCATTTTTCTTGTCCCCCTTCCCCAACCAACATATATTGACACAAAAATATATACACATTTATCAAGGGTTGCTAGAGATAAGCCTGGGGGTGGTACAACAATATTTGAGGGACGGTGTGCTAGTGAGGTCCTTCAGTCTGCCATCTCAGTGGAGGCAGGAGATGGACATCCATGTGGCTGCAAAGATGCAAGGGTTATTAATGTGTTAAAAACCATGGAAGTGCCTGAGAATGGTCATATAGGAATTAAGGCCTTTCCCTCCAAAGAGGTGGAGGGATCAATGGCCCAACTGAAGTGCACCTACATCAACGCACACAGCGTAGGCAGCAAACAGGAGGCGCTGGAAGCCATTGTGCAGCTGGAAAACTGTGGTGTAGTTGCCATCACAGAAATGTGGTGGCACAACTGGAGTGCTGCAATGGATGGGTATGAACTCTTCAGAAGGGATAGGCAAGGATGGAGAGGCAGTGGGGTAACCCTGTATGTTAGGGAGTGTTTGATTGTCTAGAGCTTAATGATGGTGATGGTAGGGTTGAGTGTATATGGATAAGAACCAGGAAGAAGGCCAACAAGGCAGACACCGTGGTGGGAGTCTGTTATAGACCACCCAACCAGGATGAAGAGGCAGACGAAATATTCTACAAGCAGCTGGGAGAAGACTCTCAACTGTTAGCCCTTGTTCTCATGGGGGACTTCAACTTACCAGAGGCCTGCTGGAAATACAATACAGCAGAGAGGAGGAACTAGGAAGTTCCTGGACTGTGTGGAACATAACTTCCTGACACAGCTGGTGAGTGAGCCAGCTAGGGAAGGCACCCTGCCAGACCTCTTGTTCGCAAACAGAGAAGGAAGGACTGGGTGGGTGATGTGACAGTTGGAGTCTGTCTTGGGCATAGCAATCACAAAATGATAGTTTTCAATTCTTGGAAAAGTGTGGTGGAGGGTTAGCAGAACTGCTACCTTGGACTTCTGGAGGGCAGACTTTGGCCTGGTTAGGAGCCTGGCTGACAGAGTCCCTTGGGACACAGTCCTGAAGAGCAAGGGGTCCAGGAAGGCTGGACATTCTTCGAAATGGAAATCATAAAGGCATAGGAGCATCCTGTTCCCATGTGCTGAAAGACAAGCTGGCAGAGAAGACTGACCTGGCTGAACAGAAAGCTTTGGCTGGAGCTCAGGAAAAAAAGAGAGTTTATGACCTTTGGAAGAAGGGGTGGGCAACTCAGGAGGACTACAAGGAAGTTGTGAGGTTATGCAGGGAGAAAATTAGAAGGGCTGAAGCCCAACTAGAACTTAATCTGGCCACTGCCATAAAAGACAATAAAAAATGTTTGTATAAATACATTAGCAACAAAAGAAGGACTAAGGAGAATCTCCATCCTTTATTGGATGCAGAGGGAAACATAGTGACAAAGGATGACGAAAAGGTTGAGGTACTTAACGTCTTCTTTGACTCAGTCTTTAATAGTAAGACTAGTTGTTCTCCATGTACCCAGCCCCCTGAGCTGGAAGATGGGGACAGGGAGCAGAATGAAGCCCCCATAATCCAAGGGAAAATGGTCAGTGACCTACACCACTTAGAGACACACAAGTCTATGAGGCTGTATGGGATCCACCCAAGGGTATTGAGGGAGCTGATGGAAGTGCTCACAAAGTCACTTTCCATCATTTATCAGCAGTCCTGGCTAATTGGGTGGGGTGTCGGTTGACTGGAAGTTAGCAAATGTGACACCTACCTACAAGAAGGGCCAGAAGAAGGGTCTGGGAAACTGCAGGCCTGTCAGTCTGACCTCGGTGCTGGGGAAGGTTATGGAGCAGATCGTCTTGAGTGCCATCACATGGCATGAACAGGACAACCAGGTGATGGCCAGTCAGCATTTGTTTATGAAAGGCAGGTCCTGCTTGACTAACCTGATCTCCTTCTATGACAAGATGACCCATTTAGTGGATGAGGGAAAGGCTGTGGATGTTGTTGACCTGGACTTTAGTAAAGCCTTTTAGTAAAGCCCCTCTCTCTCCTGGAGAAACTGGCTGCTCCTGGCTTGGACAGGCATACTCTTCACTGGGTAAAATACTGGCTGGATGGCTGGGTCCAAAGAGTTGTGGTGAATGGATTTAAATCCAGCTGGTGGCCGGTCACAAGTGGTGTTCCCCTGGGCTCACTATTGGAACCAGTTCTGTTTAATATCTTTATCAATGATCTGGATGAGGTGACCAAGTGCACACTCAGTAAGTTCGCAGATGACACCAAGTTGGATGGGAGCGTGGGTTTGCTTGAGGGTAGGAAGGCTCTACAGAGGGATCTGGACAGGCTGGATTGACAGGCCAAGGCCAACAGTATGAGGTTCAACAAGGCCAAGTGCCGGGTCCTGCACTTGGGTCACAACAACCCCATGCAGCGCTACAGGCTTGGGGAAGAGTGGCTGAAAAGCTGTCTGGTGGAAAAGGACCTGGGGGTGTTGGTTGACAGCTGGCTGAATATGAGCCAGCAGTGTGCCCAGGTGGCCAAGAAGGCCAACAGAATCCTGGCCTGTATCAGTAATAGTGTGGCCAGCAGCACTAGGGAAGTGATCATCCCCCTGTATCCGGCACTGGTGAGGCCAAACCTCGAATACTGTGTTCAGTTTTGGGCCCCTCACTACAAGACAGACATTGAGGTGCTGGAGCCTGTCCAAAGAAGGGCAACAAAGCTGGTGAGGGGTCTAGAGAGCAAGACTTATAAGGAGCAGCTGATCCCTCAGCTGCTGGGGTTGTATAATCTGAAGAAAAGGAGGCTGAGGGGAGACCTTATCGCTCTCTACAACTACCTGAAAGAAGGTTGTAGCAAGGTGGGGGTCAGTGTCTTCTCCCAAGTAACAAGTAATAGGACAAGAGGAAATGGCCTCAAGTTGTGCCAGGGGGGTTTAGATTGAGTATTAGGAAAAAATTCTTCTCCAAAAGGGTTGTCAAGCATTGGGACAGGCTGCCCATGGAATGGGTTAAGTCACCATCCGTGGAGGTATTTAAAAGACAGGTAGATGTGGTACTTAGGGACATGGTTTAGTGGTGGACTTGGCAGTACTAAGTTAACAGTTGGACTTGGTGATATTAAAGGCCTTTTCCAACCTAAATGATTGTATGATCTTGAGGTATTGAGCTGTTGCAAACATTTCAAACATTTCAGTGGATGTCCAGAGATCCATATGTCCCTCGTTTTTTCTTAGCTACCACCACAGGAGGCAGTTGCCCGGGCTCAGCCATGTGGATATAAGCATGTACTTAACTCCCAGTGGGTACCTACTCCTGCTGACTTCAGGATCAATGTTACCAAGGGGCAGATCCACTTGTGCCGGCCCCGGGAAGGGCTTCTGCTGTCCTCATGCCCTGATGTTTCTCCTGTGCTGAACGAGAGCAATGGATGTGCCTGCCACAGGCTGGGGATCCTTGGGCCATCAGCCTGCTGTGCACTTTCTTCTTTCAAATGGGCTTGCATCTGCTTTCTTATGGCGAGAGCTGCCATGTCCCCAAGGATGGCTGTCAGGCAGCTGTGCATCCCTGCTTTTGGGGCTGGAGGTGAGACATGCTTCACTCCTGTTTTAGGTCCTATGCCCTTGGAAAAGGAAATGTGGAAGCAGGTGAATGGCAGTAGCATTACTCTCAGCACCCTGGGAACAATTACTCTGTCACGGGAGGATGTCTGCAGAGCAGTAAATATCTCACCTGCAGGCCAAACACTTCTGTTTTACAAGCACCATTTGTACTTTTGACACGCATCACAAAAAATGCAATTATGCAGAGTTTAACAAATGGGATACAACCTGCAATTTTTTCCATTTTTAGCTGCTTTTCATGCCTGTGGCTTTACTGAATGCATTTACTCTTCAAAATCAGTTACAGAAGAAATCAGATCCTACAAAAAATTATCGACTTGGTGATTGCGTACTGCTTGTTCCAAGCATTTGACATTCGAAGTATATTAGTAACACTCAACTAGACACAAAGTAATGCATAGAAATGTTTCTGCTGTCTTGCTGTATATGTATGATTCCTAAAATAAGATTTTGGCTGCACACAGGTACAATTATGAGCTTATAATTAACTTCAGTAAAAGTTCTGTCAGGATTAATTAAAATTCACTTTTCTTTGATAATGTGCTGCCAGTATTTACTGGAATGTTTCTAGAAAGTGAATTCAAAAAAGGCCTGAATTCATATGATGCTAATTTTGCCTTGCTGAGACTAATTTTTGCAGGACTTTTCAGGTACTACTCCAGTTCTGTGATCATGTTTAGGTTTAAGAAGGACAGCAAAGAAAGTCTGGGAAATGAACTCACTACTGAGCCTGACACGTATTGTGATCAAAGAAACTTAGTGCATCAAATTAAACGAAACAAAATGAAATGAAATGAAATTAAAAATTAAATTAAATTAAAATAAAATAAAATAAAACAAAGCTACCAATGTTGATTATATTTGGGCAAATGATATTGAGTAACCAAACAACAGCATATGCAGGGCTTTGCTATGCTTCACAGCAGGTATATAACAGCTGGGCAAGGGCTCCATTCTTCTGAAAAATATTATTTTTCCAATGGATGGCATTTGAGATTAATTCAGTGGAAGCTCTGTAAAGAAGTGACAAATCTGGGATTTGAGGTATGATACTTTGTTCATATTAATCAAGGATGGCCAACATAGCTCTGAAGAAAAGTTTATCCATTCACGCCATGAGGTTTCTGGGCTACGGCACTGAATTAGAAAAGGTATTAGGAAGTATATGTTACTTCCCAAAGTTATCCCTCACCTTCAAGAAATGTTGTCATCACTGAGACATCATTGGAAAACCAGACTGAGTAGAACATCTGCAGCTGCAGAAAAGCTGAGTGGCAGCGTGAGGCCACCATGGTCCTTCCTCCCTCAGTTCAGGATCCCACTTGACACATCAGGTAGAGGTGCGATGGTGAAACCCAGCATGAAAGTGATGGTACTAATCAGTCATGTCTGAAGCAGACTGCTTTTGGCAGAGCACGAGAGCTGGGATGTGTCACTTGGAGATAGATCTGGGCAGACATACCCAGCTCGCCTGGATCAGGCAAAGCAATGAGAGAGCTCAGACACCAGCAGACCTGGGGTCTCCCAGTCACTTGCATTGCCGAAAACAGTCATGCCTAGGTGGCCTCATCACGTGTGATGGGATTATGAACATCCCTGGGGAAGCACCAGTCACAGCCACACGCACAGCAGAAAGGTGAGCCTGCTGTGCTGAGCACCAGGGCTGTATCAGCCTCAGCCATCCAGGACAAACAGAGGTCTGTCCATCCATAGTCCAGGCTCTCTCTGTGGTTTGCTGTGGGGAATATTTTTCTACATAACCACAAACACAGCACCCTGTTTTGCCTGTCATGCCTGTGGCAGATGCAGTGGCATTTCCCTTCAAAACAGGTCTTCCTATCCCCGTCGCACCACGCTGGGTCAGAGCCTCTGGCACCCTCCTGTGCAGAGCTGGCTGTGCCTTGGGTCGAGAGGAGGGAGAAATGCTGTGAGCATCAGCAGTCTGCTCTCACTGCTGATGCTGGGACAGAAGTCATCGCTTTGCATCAGACCAGGTGGTGAATGGAGCAGGGTGTGATGGTCTCCACAATACAGGAATTCAAGACAGCAATGAAAAGTGCTGCAGTGGGAGAGAGCTTCAACTGAAGTGAAAGCTGGAACTGAGAGAGTTCAGCTCATTCAGAAAATGCTTATACACTATATATTTATCCACTTCAAGATACAGAGCTCAGATGAAGGGGGGTGTTTCACATTGGTTTATCCAGGATAAAACAGCAAAGAGCGACTGCCTGGTCCTGCTATCCAGATGTGCTGGTAGGGCAACTGGTGCAGGAGCAGGATGTCAATGGAGATGTTCAATGTCCTCTTACGTGACAGTTTCAGTGGACATAAGGCAAGAAAATCAAGCAGACATGAACAGTGGAGCAAAGGACATGAGAAAAGTATGGGGTCAGGGTATATGTCCAGAGCAGCCTCCCTCGGCTGTGTTCCCAGTGAATGAAAGTACCCTGGTGCCTTCTCAGCCATGCAGGATTGGGAGCTGCGCTGTGGGCATGCTCTTCCTTTGAGGAAGAGGCAGCAGGGGCTCCTGGGGGCAGCTCCAGCACAGGCATGCTAAGAAAACAGAACCAGAACTTCACTTACAGTCACTGCAGGTTTCTTTGTATTGTGGCAGAGAGAGATGCAAAGTAAGGTAAGAAAGTGCCTGCCCACCTGGCCATAGGGCAGCGTGAGGGCTATGGGCCTCTCCTGATTCTGCAGAGCAACTGCCCATTGCTGCTGGTCCCACCTGGCATGGCCGTGTCCCCACTGGAGAGGAAGCCTGGGTGCAGCTGCAACGCTGTGGGTTACAAACAGCCATGCCCAGCCCAGTCTCATTACCAGCCAGTAACTACTGCTCTCAGAGATTAATGACTTTTTGTCTCAGGCCAGATCAGCTATTCCACGTGACTGTGCTCAGACCAGTATCTCAAGGCCAATCTGTTTTAGCAGTCTCTAGATGTCGGCAGGCTTTTTCCGGGGCCACCAGCTCTGGCCCCTGTCACAGCAGCCCCACTGGCCCGGTGCCCTTTGGGAGCCTCCGTGCCAAGCCCAGGCCTCCAAAGGGCACTGGCCACACAGGCATGCTGTCCCAAACCTGGCCTCCTGCCTGCACCTCCAGTCAGCACTGGGTGGCCGATGCAGGAATGCACAGCCCTTGCAAAGAAGCCGCTTGAGCTGTTTGCATTTTGCATGCAGATGGCGCCTGAGAGGCACCAAAAACCCAACACAACCCCACGCACCCCTTCCCCAGTTTGCTTTTCACCCTAGGAGGTAATAGCTGTGTGGGAAGGCAACCAAGCTGCTACATTCGCTCACTTTCTCCTTCCTGTTTGGTCTTGCCTTCGCACCACGTCTCAGCAGATTTTGTCTTTTTATAACTTCCAGACTCCTCTGACAGGTCAACCTCAACATCTACCCATCAGATAATCAAAGCCTCCCTCCGCCTGTCTTTTGCCAGGTTAGCCATCAAGAGACCAGACTTGAAAAACAATTTCTTATCTAGATGTCAGCAATTTCATTGTTCTGCTTGGAAAACAGACTGTTTATTTGTTAATTGTTTTTAATACCTTGCCGATTCAGAGGCAGACTTGCAGGTGCCGGTCTTCCTTTCCTTCCTGCAGACGAATAAGGGAGTGAGTGCTACGACAAGAAATATCAGAAAAATGCAACACGTGCCAACTCTTAGAGTGAAACCAAGTTTGCAAGCTGTATATATACCAACTGGTAGCCAATTTTCAGAAAACCAAAGCCAAAAACCCAATACTAGATAAATATGTTCAAGCATATTTAGATACAAAAGCAATTTTGCCTTTATCAGTAGTCACTGGGTGAACTCCTTAGCAAAAAAAGCTGCCTGATTTCACTGTGTTTCTGCTCATTTCCAATAAGACCACAGCTGAAGTGACAGATGACTCAACGGTAATGACGGTGGTGACATCTGGCCTAAAAAGTCTTTGAGTGTGACAAAATGGGGAAGACCTGTGAACCCAGGTTTTTCCAATGCTGCTGCGAGTAGGTTCAGTAAGCTCATTGGTTAACTCGTGTAAGAGTCTATTCAGAACATACATATGTAATATATATTTATAGGTTTAAATTTGCATATAGATTTAGATTCTTCAAGCTTTTCTCCTCATCTATTTTAAATTTAAATTTTAAATGCCTTTTCCACTGCTAACTCTACAGAAATCAAAGCCTATTGCCCCAGAAAGTCAATTGTTTTCTGTGTGTCTCTAGGCATCCATCAGTGGTCTCAAGCACCTTTGAAAATCCTCTGGGAGACTAATTGATTTTTGAACTGACTTTTGTCTTTCCAATTCCTGTCTCTAGTCAGTTAAGAGCCCATCTAGGGTAGCTGCCTGACTCAGCTGCCACAGCAGCTTGAGTATTTTAGCTTGAGTGGAAAATGAACAGTGCTGACACCCTCTGCCTATTATGTAGGGCTGCTGAAGCATGGGTCCTTCTCTGCCCAGCAAAGAGAAGCAGTTGCTGCTTTCACGCAAGGGTACATTCCTGTTGGGGTTTGCACCCAGGCTAGAACTGAAGGTTTTGCTATAATGAAGAGTCTCATCTACTTTTAAAATTCTTATTACTCCTAAGCCTGCATTTTGTCTTTCCTCGGATCAGTGGTGGAGCACCACCACGGAGTGATGTGGTGGTGCTGGACTTCTTATTTGTCAATTGGCACCTAAAACGGGTATCCTGAAAACAGCCCATGTCCCTTTTGCAAATTGTATGTATTCCCTGGCCGCTGGCTCTTTCAAATGGATGGGCTAGCCATTCTGCAAGGTCTGCATGGAGTCTGGAGAGCCACCGACCACGGTGACACAGCAGTGACCACAGATCTGCTTGCATCGACACATCTTGTCCCACCATCTGCGTCTGTGCACTTAGTCCCTCCCTCCTTCCTTCCTTCCTTTGTGAACTTTTTTTTTATGAAGAGAGTGAGAGAATTTAACTCTGAGAAAAATGTGTATTCTCAAGAATGTTTTTAAACCACACTTAGCGAATGACCTAGCAGTATGAAGTATTACTTTATTAGACTCGTTATGATCTTAGTAGTAATCCTCTGGTTCTGTGTAAACCTGAAAGAGGAAAAACTTGCAGAAATGTCCCACCTAAATGGCATGTGTGTGCCTGTGTGTAAAGGGTGTCTATTTAGAGAAGATGGATGTCACATGGCCCATGAGAAAATAATGTTTTATAAAAGCACTGGTTGCATAGCTGTTAACAAAATGATGGAGGCTACTTATAATGAGAAATGATGAAGCTGGTAGGTTCAGCTAGGCTATATAAAGCCCTATTTTTAGAGTGTTTATTTTTATTTTTTCTTGAAAGAAGTTAACAGGAATCTGTATTTACCTAGCATCTGCCTCCACATAAACCCTCTTGCAAGTTCTCCCTCCCTCACAGTGTCCACCCTTGTTTGTGCTGTTCCACTCTCTGATTTCTTCAGCACTTAAGAGCCGGTGTGGGGGTGTTGTTAAACCACATGTGAAAAGGAATCCAGTGAAATACTCTACAGCCTAAAAAATGGAGTGCAGCCAAAGTTAGATGGTTTTAACCTGAGAAAAATGCTTTGAAGCACAGTTTGCAAGTGAAGAAGGATTCTCAATCCCAACACAATATGTGCTGCAGGGCTTTGACTTTTTGCATGGTACCTACAGTCAATCTACACAGGATTCAACTGACTTCTCACCCAAAGTTAGGCTTTGTTCATGCCTCTCCACAGTTATATCTGTTCCTGTCACTTATTCTACCCTGTGTGGAACCTGAAAATATTTTAGAAACCCTATGCTGGGTTTCTCTTTGTCATTTACAGAACAGAGGGCTGTCTGGGGACTCTGCTGCCTTTTCTAGCAGTTGCTGAATTTGGGCACAGTGGCAGCCTTCAAGGTTCAACCTCTGGTAGTGGTGCACTGCTCCTCAAATCTGCTCAGGGGATGGAAAACTGGTGGAAAACCAGTTAGCTGGGGAAACTGGCATGGAAATGAAGCTTGGCACACAGCAAGGCTCAAATGCCACAGGACATACTGGTGTATCAATCAGCAGACAGACGTCGAGCTGGATTGTTGCTGTGTTCAAATGACCATTCAGTGGGGTAGCAACCTTTTTGGCTGTAGACAGCTGGTTCTTTGCACAACCACCCCCAGCGCTGCCACATAACAACTAGATCTTTTGTAGCACTCTCCTACCCCATAATTTATTGTACTGGAGATGGAAGAGAATTGATATTGCAGGGGTTAGGAATGGGTGAACCTGAGGGTAGCCAAAAGCCTGCTACCTTCAGAGCAGCATCCCGCATTTGGAATGATGGATGTCTTTGGCATTAAAGCATGTTTCTATAGAGAGTGTGCTCTTGTAGTCTACATCCATAGTGTCTGTATTTAGATGCAAATAAAAGGAGAAAAATGTCTTTGTGTCTGAATAGACAGGACAAGAAAAATGTAACAATATGCAATAGCTTCTCTGAAGACACTGACTGACTAGCAGCAGGTACAGAATGGGTTTTTGAGCTAATGAAAATAGAAAAATTTCAGTTATAAGAGAAATCTGGAGGTCATTTTTTTTAACATCCTGCTCCAAGAAGGAGGTTCAAAGTTAGTGTCAGCAGGCATAAATAATGTCCCCCATTTATATGACAGCGTTTCATTTCTTAGGAGTCAAGAATTTTACAATGCATACACATGAGCGACTACATGCACTATGAGGAATCTCTGGGGGTGAAATCCCTGGTACTGTTGGGGTGAAATGCCATAACTCCTCAGCAGCATGTACAGAAACTACCCACAAGTTTAACAGGTGCTAAAAAAGTATGTAATTTCTCTTCTTCATGAACCATTCATCTCCCTCCAGTGTGTGCAATCTCATTGTTCATTACATCTAACTTGCATCATGAGGCTATCTTTTTTCCTGAAAATAGGAGGTGGTTAGCATTCTGAAAAAGGGCAATTTTCTAAGAAAATCTCTAGGAAAGCTGCTTGTTTGCTTTAACTACAGATCCTGCTTTCTTTTATGGAACGGAAGAGAAATGGGGAGGGAAAACAACATCTCTGCAAATTCTTCAAATGTAAGCCAGTACACATGGTCTTAGTATGTCTCAGCTATGGAAGAACATCAAAGGTCTCACTCTGCCCTTTAACAGGGCAATCAAAACCAGTTAAACAGAGTGCTAATTATATTCCCAGACCCATTTTTTCACTGATTGTAATGAATTATCTAATTACAGGGTTTGTTTGCGAATTCTCATTTGGCATACAGCCTGTCATTTCAGAGACGATACTCGGTAGCTTTTGCTCACAGCAAAAATAGAAAATGCCCTTCTGTGATGTGAAAAACTCAGCTCACTCTTGTCAGTGGGACAGTGGCTCAGGCTGCCCAAGCACTGGCCTGCTGCAAGGGGAAGGTACGTGGGCTGCACGGATTTGGCCAAGCCATAATTTGAGCAACCCAAGGAGGGTGACAGCTGGCAAAAAAGCCCCAGAAGAGTTCAAAAACCCTCAGGGTTCAAAGGGAGCAAAGCTATATTGAGGCATGTGCTCAATAGTCACAGAGTGGGAAGGCTTATCTGAGCACCTTCTGCTCAGAAAAGGAAATCTGCTTCTTGGATAATTCCTTAGTAAAGACAAAATCTGGGCAGTGATAGGAATGCTGCAAAAGCCAATGTTGAAATTGGATGTAGTCACGTTTTCCTTTCCTCCAAAAAGAAATACCAGACAATTTCTTTTGAGTCACTGGGCAACCAACCAAAATGGCCAAATGAACGTTTTCTAGATAACATTATCGATAACACACGACTGGCACTCCAACAAGTCCACGCTCTCCCGGGCTGGGAGGTGGGACCCCCCCTGTGGGTGTGGAGGGCTGGGCGTCCCCCAGCACTGCCTGCAGTCGAATGCCGAGATTGTGAAAATGGGGAAGGCCAGTCCCGTCTTGCTAGCTGGCACGGGGGCCATGGTGGAGATATGAGCAACTTTGCCTTCCAAGTACAAAATGATTGCTGGCAGTACACCGTGAACATGTCAAACTTGGGGGAATATATTAAGAAAAGGCCCATCAGTGGTTTTCTTTCTTTAAATGGTAGCCACTGAGAAGTTATGCAAACACTTCAGCTGTGGAATATATAATCTGACGTCTGGCAGGGCTCCTCTGTTGATCCAAGGAGTGAAGTATGCAGGGGATGGCTAGCAGTTGTTTCAGTGCTTATTCAAAATGATAAACTATATTAGATGTGTTTCCCCCCACCCCCCTGTCCCCGCTTCTGCTCTAACTCGGTCACTCCTGGTAAATAAACCCGATTCCTTCATTTTCTAACAATGAAGTACTCTTTTAGCGGCCACAGGCTAGGGCAGAGGGAGCTGCGAAAAGGAGCCAGCAGGGGAGACTGAGAATGTGGCTGCACAAGAAAACGAGCCCAAACCAGAGCCAGCTATCTGAAACATGCACCCAGGCAAATGTGGTTAGTTTTAATAAAACAGGTCCCCGATCCAAGCCACTTGATTTAAGCAATGCGCCAAAGAGGTGTTGCTAAATCAAAATCTTTCCTGTTTTTGCCCATTTCTTGTCAAAATGGAGATGGCTAAAATCAGAGCCTTTTGATGGAGCCTGTCCCGATCGCCACAACCCTTGGGGTCCCAATCTGACCTGCTCTATGGGTTGATTTCGCAGCCTCCTTCCTCACCCTCTCCTATTCCTCTGGCTTTCTCCCCACAGCCACCAACATCTGCCTCTTCATCCAGCTTCAGTAAAAAAACGGGGGGAAAAACCTCACAGGTCGTGTCTTAAGAAGTTGCTCAGATTTCACTCACTGGCTGATGAGGTATAGACGACAAACAAAGAAACCATGCTGCCCACAGAAGCCCCTGTAGCACCTGATACAACACTCGGTCTGTGCACCTCCTGAGGAAATGAAACCGTGCTGACTGTGTGTATTCTTTTTATTACCCTCTGAGGGAAAAATAAAAGGCCCAATTAAAATAAAATATTAGTTTAAGCTTTTCAACATGTTTTCTTTCTTCCTGTATTTCTATTCTGTGTGAATGCTCACCTACTAGTTAATTTTACAGAGTTTAGCTCTTTCTAAATGAAACGAACTATGAGAACCAGTCACATAGCATTAAAAGTCTTGCAGACCTTCTCTGAAATAAAAAGGGAGAACGCACTCAAAAATGGGTGTTGGGATAGTAAACAAGATAAATTTGAATTTACTAGTCATGCACAATTTTTACAGGAATGACTTGCTGTGAGAGTCTTTAAGTTATTTGAAAAATAAGAGGGAATTCAAACAGAATAGCTGCTTAGCCTAAGAAGGAAAATTAGTGACTGAAGAAACATGTGAAGACAACACCACAAAATACTTTGATACCACTGTAATACAGCTACATGAATTGGAAGCCGTGCAGTATTGCCATTTTCTGGTCAAAGCTGCACTTTTCTATTTCCTATGATTTTCTGTTAGTTGAATTCCTGCTTGCCCATACACCCGCTATTCAGGGCAAATGAAACTGTTGTGGTTTGATGGTGGGCATCTCTTTGAGCTACATGTGTTTCTTGTAGGTTTTGCATGTTTCAGAGTTAGTAATAATAATTATCCCTGTTAATTATGCAGTATTGTCATTCTGGATCCATGAGCAGGCTGAATTGTCTGCCAGTCCTCACCCAGACATGGAGAACCTGGACCAAAATTGGAATTAGCATCTTTCTACTGAAATTGGATCACCTAGCCAGGATCACAACACAGATCTCCTTTGAGCTTTTTCTTGGCTTTGGCTTTCTCAAGAAGCCCATTCACCTTATTCTTGGTCTAAAAGCCCATGGAAGCTCCCTTTTGTCCTGCCTGTTGTTAGCATCCACTACAGTCAGTACAGGAGCTTTGCTTTCCCTCAACCAGGCCTGTTTGTGCTCCACTGTTTTGTGAAAATATAGTTTTGTGAAAATATAGTTTCGTGGTTCCTCCCCAAAGCCTCCTTCAGATGACAGGGCTGATGTGTGAGATGGAAACCTTAGGTCTCTCATAATGCACCAATTTGTGCTGTGTCCCCTTTTTTGATTTGCCTTTCTCATCCTAGAAACGGACTCACACCCACACACATGCACACAGACAGAGACTTCACATCCTGCCACTAGGCTTTGATATACTGAGGAATATAAAATATATGGTACCCTTGTGGTTGAAGGAACCTATGGAAATAAATCCAACCCAACCAGTGCATGGTGAGTTTGTATGAAATATTACCCAAACTAGTCCTGATGCTACATAGCATCTGCTGAATCAAAGAGAAATGAAGGAAGGAAGCCATCATTTAAAACACTTAAAGGAATAAAAGATGTTCAGGATCAGACTCTTTCTTTTGAGAATGAATTAGGCTTCACGTTCCTTGCAACATTCTTCACTCAAATACAGCAGCTATAACCAAGACATCTGGTCAAGGGCTGCAGCAATGGTGATATTTGCTCCACAAAGGAAAAACCATGCATAATTCCATTAGCTTTGCTGGGGAAAAATTACTTTCTCAGTGTTCACTGACAATGAACAACTGAGTGATAAACTGCCATGATGAAATTTAATGTTAAAAAGAGCCTTTTGCATTAGGCGTGCGGGGAGAAACAACCCTAGCCTTACATACATATGGATAGACTCTAAATGAGCAAATGTCTCTCAAGAAACCCAAGAAGACTGGAATCACAGAAGACAATTCTTTGCTAGTGCCAGCTCCATGCTAAGAAAGTTGGATGTGGGAATCCTTTAAAATGTGTAATAAGCAAAACAGAAAGCATCACATGCTGCCATAGAAAACAGAAACATATTTGTTCCAGGAATACTGTGTCCAGTACCCATTACACCTGCTCAGAAAGGAAAAGGTTAAAAAAAAGTGTGGTAAGGAGGATTTAGGAATATGAAGAGGCTTCTGTGTAGAGGGAGTGACCAATCAAAGGACTCCCTTGCTTGGAAAGCAGGCAACAGAAAGGTGATGCGCTGGGCTACAAAATCCCCAGCCTGCGTGAACTGTTGCCTGGCCCCAGCGAGGTTGTCTGCATGTGGGTGTTTCGTGTGCTGCACAGGATGGTGTGGAAAATTGGCTGGGCAGCACGCAAGGTTGCTGTCATGCCCAGGCATGACAGATGCAAATAGGGAAGAATTCAAGCCCTTTCTCCTGAAGTGTTTGCTGTGAGTATTAAGACTCAAAGAGGAGGGACAGTTTGAAAATGCACCACCTGGTCTGGCCGAGGGCTGGTGGGTGACTCCTGGAAAGGGGAACACACCCCAGTTGCCTTCTGCACCACACCAGCAATGGCACTGGGCAAATCACTGGTGGTGAGCGGTGCTTTGCAGTGCAGGTGACTCTTGGTCTGCGCTGGCTTGCGGTTGGGGTGGGAGAGAAAGACCATACCTCTTCCTAGCCCACCTCCATGAGGGGCCAAAGAGCAACTTGGTGGAGACAGTTTGCCCTCCATGTGCTCTGACCTCTGCAATGCACCACCAGTGCCAAGCTCTCCCCTCCTCTCTCACGCCATGCAGCAAGGGCAGGTCAGCATCCTGTCAAGATTTGGAGGCTTATCAGAAATGCATCAGAAGAAACAGCCTCTGGAAAGTGGTCTGGAGCTCCCACAAGAGAAGATTTATTGTGTTTCTTTCTTCCAGCTGGGCCGGAGTCGCTGTATGCACGTTTTCTTTCTCTCTCTCTCTCTCTCTCCCTTTCGACATCTGACAGTTCAACTTCTGCCTGGAGCCTGGGAGCCTAGAGGTTGGTAAAAAGTAATCAAGAAGTAATTACCCTTTCAGAAATAATTCAGTTCAGGTTTGGATACAATTTTAGATGGAGGCTTGAGGGCAATGGAGAATTTTTATTGTGTTGGAATATTCTGGCTCTGCCTTCGGCAGCGTACGCAAGGCTGTGTTTCAGCTTGCTCATTAGGGCAGAAATAAGCTGGCTCTCTGGAGTGCATGGGAACCGTGTTTGTAACAAAAGTTACGCTAAAAATCTGTGTTCATTAACCTTCTTCTCTGTGGAGCTGCTGTCTTTAAAGAGAACAATTTGAGTTTCCTAGCCCTTGCTACTTTCCATGAACCCTTCATTTTTAGTGAAAGCATTTCCCTCTTTCATACTCATGTTTCATCAAAAAGCTATTTTCCATTGCAGAAATGGAGAACTGGGGTCAACAGCGGTGCTCACACAGCCAAAACAGTGTGATGCACCACCACACTCTAATACCAACCAGGGTGCTCAGCCTAATTCTGTGGGACTCCGTGCGGGAGAAGGGCACCTCCGATGTTCCGTACCAATGCCGGCCGTGTTCCAGCCGCTTGCCTGAGAGGAGGAGGAGGCACTGCCTCTGGCAGGCAGCGCTGGGCTGCTGGTGGTGGTGCCTCATGCTGGTCGGCACCATGTCCCTTCCCTTGGGCAGCACCAGCAGCTGCCTGTCCCCCAGCCTGCTGCCAGCAGCGGAGACTCATTGTAAATGAAGCTCTGGGGGCTGAGCCTGTTCTGTAATAACTCTCTCTCTCCTACAGGTAAAATGTCTGCTTTGCCTCCACTGCACATCCGTGGTGAAGCTCTCTGCTGCTCCAGGGATGCTCCTGGTGGACCACGGTGGGTAGGGGTTGTAGTGATGGGTCACAGGGAAGGACTGCACCTCATGGCTCCTGCACAGTGTGCAGGTGTCCCTGCCAGGCAGGTCCCAGGGCCAGTCTGCGTCGGCAGGAGTCTGGGCTGGGCATGGAGCTGCAGAGAAACATAGTTCGGACAGTAGCTGAATTGTAATTCAGTCCCTGAGTTGTCCCAGGGAGTAAATTGTCATTCGCTCTGGGCTAGAGGGTAAATCCGCAGCATAGTCCTCAGCAAGCCCTGAGAAGAGAGATAAAGCAAACCAGATGTGTGATTTCCTGAGTCTCTGGCATAAACCTCACTTAGAGAGGGGTTGCTCCTGGAGGCAGTTATTACAGTTACACCACTGTTGAGAACAATTATGTTTTCATCTTGATACAGCCTAAATTCTGTTGCAGCACACAAGGCACCATGTAACACAACATGCCGAAGCAGGAGTTGTGCGGCGGCTGCGCCGGTGCGGTGGATGGGGGCAGAGCAGGGAGGAATGGTTCAGCTGTGCAAGCTGGCCATAGTGCTCTGCAGATCTCACCATCATGCCCTGAGCGTGGGTCTCTAAACCGTGACATGGGCCAGCGTACATCTTTTCCAGACGCTCCGCCGGCCCTCCTCTTGGGGCATTGTCCTAACCCTAGTGCGTGCCGTGCTGCAGCAGGACAGCGACTGGCAGGAGTGCTTGCTTCATGGAGATGTCAACTGCCAAACTCGGAGCATCTTGCTCACCAGGTATTTCGAAGTGGATGTGATGTTTTTCCACAGCCTCTTTTTACTTCTTATATTGTAACCTAGGTTGTAAACTTCTCAGGTTGTAAACTTCTTAGGTTGTAAACTTGGTGGTCAGTCCTTCAGCCTGGACCTGCACCACTCCCAGCAGGACTCTGGCCTAGGACAGGTACATGTGCTTTGGGGGACCGAGCAGTGTTTTCTCAGACAGCCTCCTTCCAAGTCCTACAGCCATTCATTTGTAAACCAGTCCAAGCACCACCCTTTCCTTCACTTTGTGAGTCTTGAGCAGAGGAATCTGATCGCAAATCAGCAGAGCAAGCAAGAATATGCTTGATTTTAAGCATGTGACAAGCACCACTGGAGCCGACGGTGGGACTGCTCCCCTGTTCTGCCTCTCAGAGAGCTAGACGAGGCTTCATACCCTTGCATCTGCCCAGGTCCTCCACACAGCGTTTCAGAAAGGCTCCAGGGCAAGCTGTCCAGCCAGGCACTTGCAGACCACATGCACAAGCCAGGCTGGAGCACTGTGCCTAAGGCTGACCAAAGGGTACCGAAACGGACATTGCTCCCTCACTCCCAGTGGCACATTCCCATCCCCCTCAGTGCAACACAGGAGCTGAGAACATCACAGGCCCCAGGATGTACATGATAAACATCTCCATACTGCTCTGCCTTTCCCCTTCACTCTCCCCCACTCTCCTTTTATTTTACACAACTTTGCTGGGGCCCCAGATCTGGGCTGGGCTCTCAGCCCTCAGCCAAATCTGAATGAACAGCACCAAAAACAGTGCCACTGCCCTGGCTTTACGTCAGTGAAAAAGCAAAGGTCCTTTTTCCTGGAGCTTTCAGGGCTGTCCATCCTTTCCCTGCTGCTGCCAGCCGTGCAAGCGTGAAGGGCACAGCCCTCAGGGACAGCTTGCTGTCCGCACGCTGCCTGCACCGCAGACCCTCCTCAGGGCTCCGTGCTGCAGAACAGCCCTGGGACTTCCCAACCCCTTCATGTAGCTGAGGCTTTGTTCCTTCTTGTCTCATATAGCCCCTAGGGTTCAGCCGGAGGCAACAATCCTACAGATTTTGCCTTCCCGTTGTTTGCGTGCAGCCAGCTCATAGTGCTTTACAATCCAGCATGCAATCATTTTAATGGCTAAAACCAAGTTGTTTGATGTGCCAAGCAGCTTAAAGGCAAGAAAGCTGGCGTGTTCCAATGCATCCCTGCAAGCTGACGTGCTGTAGCTTTTCTGCCTGTGTTTCACTGGGCTACACTAGCAGCCAATGATGGGGGCTTGCATCCTGCTGCTGCTTACCTATCCATGAACCCTTAGGGGTCCATACTGGGACCAGTACAGTTTAATATCTTAACCAATGACATAGACAGTGGGATTGAGTGCACCCTCAGCAAGTTTGCAGGTGACACCAAGCTGAGTGATGTGGTTGACATGTCTGAGGGACAGGATGCCACCCAGAGAGACCTGGACAAGCTTGAGAAGTGGGCCCATGTGAATATCACGAGTTTCAACAAGGCCAAGTACAGGGTCCTGCACCTGGGTCGGGGCAACCCCCGGTATCAATACTGTGAGATAAAGGGATTGAGAACAGCCCTGCTAAAAAGAAATTGGGGGTTCTGCTGGATGAAAAGCTGGACATGACCCAGCAATGTGTGTTTGCAGCCCAGAAGGCCAACCATATCCTGGGCTGCATCAAAAGAAGCGTGGCCAGCAGGGCGAGGGAGGTCATTCTGCACCTTTCCTCCACTCTGCTGAGACCCCACCTGGAATACTGTGTCCAGCTCTGGAGCCCTCAGCACAGGAAAGACATGGACCTGTTGGAGCGGGTCGAGAGGAGACCACAAAAATGATCAGAGGGCTGGAGCACCTCTCCTGTGAGGACAGGCTGAGAGATTACGAGTTGTTCAGCCTGGAGAAGAGAAGGCTGTGCAGACACCTATTGCGGCCTTTCAGTACTTAAAGGGGGCTTATAAGGAAGATGAGGACAAACTTTTTAGTAGGGCCTGTTGTGATAGGACAAGAGGTAATGGTTTTAAACCAAAAGAGGGAAGATTTAGATGACATATAAGGAAGAATTTTTTTACAATGAAAATGGTGAACCGCTGGAACAGTTTTTCCAGAGAGGTGGTAGATGCCCCATCCCTGGAAACATTGAAGGTCGGGTTGGGCGGGGCTCTGAGCAACCTGATCTAGTTGAAGATGTCCCTGCACATTGCAGGGGAGGTTGGACTAGATGACCTTTAAAGGTCCTTTCCAACCCAAAATATTCTATGATTCCATTTATGGTTCCAGTTAGACAGCTTGCAGTCTTTCCGTGGGCCAGACCCACACTGATGGCAGAGGATTAAATCCTGAGGGCTGTTCCTGGACATTTTAGTTTTGCTTCCTGCATTCCTTTTTGGACAAAGATCCATTATATCGAAAGAGATCTTTGCAAACTGCAGCTATAGTCAACAGGAGATCACCTGACTAAAGACCTTTGCTTTTAAGACAAGCCAAAGATAATTATAATTAACTATGCTTTGTATTGAGCATAAACTCTTCATCATATTTGGAATTTTGCAGCGCTATTAGTAATAGGATCCACAAAAGAGCAAAGACAGGCAGACAGACAATTTTTGAAAAAGAAGGCGTAATTCACTAGACACCCCCCCAGTTATTTGAAGATATCATCTTGGGCCTGGTTGACCTATCAGCTAAAGAGAAAAATACACCATGACTTACTTGTTTGATTTGTGTTTAACTCAGTGGTAGCATAAATCATTCACCGTGCAGTTCCAAATTGCAGTTATCAAAATTTATGTGTGCATTTCATGAGCTTGCAGTTATTGCAATGTATATGCCACCGTGGTATGGTGCAACTCCACAACCACCCAACTTGGCAGCAAGAATGCTTATGCATTTGCAGAGCCCCTTGTGCTCTGGTTGTTCACAACACTTATTTCACAGGCTCAGAAATGGAGTTCTGGTTTTGTTGTGGTTTTTTTTTCAGGGGGACCAAAATTTCAACTTTTTACATGGAATGAAGCAGCCATACAGAGGCTTCCATGCTTCCAGGCTGTGTTTGCAGGCTACCAACACTGTACTTACAGTGCAGACCTACAATAAATTAATTCATCATTATACTGTACTATCCTTGGAGATGATGTTTAGCTGCCCTCATTTCTTTGGTTTCTTGGAGTAATTCTGACCCTTGCACCTACTTCCTTAACTGTTAATAGCTGGTCTGCATTAACTACAGCCCAATAACAAAGCGATCACGAATAACTTCTGTGTATCTTGAAAGTTTAATGTAATTCAGCATGATGGATTAGCCACCTGAGACTTCTTATCAGAAGCATGTGGTTTGGATTTGCTATCCATCACCTATCCTTCACTCTTTAATACCTTCACTAGATCAGCAGAACAAAAATCATCTGTAGGGGACAGAAAAGATGAACAATTCTTTAAGAATATTAGCAAAATAATAGATTAAAGAAGATATTTCATAGTAGCCAATTTGGACAATCCATGAATTCCTGAGTTTTAGCCTGGAAAATCTGTAAGAAGTATAGTCAGCTTTGACACCTACGACCTCTGTGGCTTTAGCCAGTGTTGGTTTCTTATGGCTGTGTTGTAAACAACAAAACTCTTTGGTAGCACATTGTTGTACAGATATTTTACCAGGGATGATGCTTAGTCAGCCACCTGTAATCTTTAAGAGAATGATTTTCAGTAAACATACTTAAATAACCTTAGCATCTATCGTAAAATGAGGCAGCATATAAAGACAGATTAGACCACCACCGAAAGAAACAGAACCATGTTTTGTAAAACATAAATTCTGCACATGCTTAAATCCATACCTTTTAAAGACCCCATGTGCTTAAAGCTAAGGGCTTGTCTGAATTACTTGTGAATATGAGCAAAACCGTGAATTCTGTAGAAGAATTTATTTTGGACTTTCGCTCCCCCTTCTCATTACCTCATCTCCAGAGGCTAATGAAAAGACTGTAAATATTGCCTGGCTGGGTAATAGGCTGTTATGGATTAGAAATTAGCCAAGGGTATGGCCAGATGATTATAAGTCATCAAAATTGCTGCTTGCCTGGTTTTAGCCCACCCTAGTTGTGAAGCTAAACTTGTTATTTAAATCATGAAAGTGGCTGAAGCCCCAGAGTTTTATCCCCTATGAGAAGTGGAAAGGCAGTGTTTGGGAAAGGTCCCTGTTCCACAGGGGGTGGGGAGGGGGGCAGCTCTGTGGCCAGGGAAGCAGGGGGCAATGCAGCAGGGCAAAACAGAAAGCTCTGACCATGGGAGAGAGGTTATCCCTTGGCTTCACTGGCAATACTGGGAGCAGCTGAAAAGGGGAAGAGAGGGAAGGCAGCACTACACCATGGGAAGAGCGATGGGGTTTTGCAGGCAATTCTGGTTTTAGATGTGAATTTGCTCTGGTTTAAAAACACCCCTTCAGCCTCTTGCTTATACATCACGAACATCTCAGGAAGCGGAACATAGAGCTCAAACAGCCATCGCCAGATGGATTTTCCCTAAGGGGTTAAATCTTTGAGGCCTGTCATGTGTCATCCCAGAGCTGCAGCTAGGAGGAAACCTGTCACCCCACTGCCTTCGATGATGTTCGAGACCTTCAGACAGACTTTCCCAGTTACTCCACATGGGGCTCTGACATGGGGAACACACCAGAGAAGAACAAATGACTGCACTTCATCTCACCCCGGATGGTCATCATCTTCACCAGCAGTAGATGGGAGGTGAAACTCAACTTGCTTGACTCTGATTCTTTGAGTGTTTTGCTAAACTAGTTTAAATTACCTACCTTGTGCTGTGGGCTAAAAGAGGCTTTGAAACTAAGTGCTCAGACTTATCTCTCTGACTTTTATATTAACTCCAACCACTTAAGAAGAAAACCTAGGAGTGTAGTCAACTCCTAGTGCTTCTAGATAGCATCTGGTACTGATCATTGTCAAGCATAAAATATTAAACCATTTAGACCACTATCTGATCTGGGTTTGATAATTTTTGCTTTGCTTAAAACAAAAAACTCCAGATAAACCTTTTCTAAGTGTTTCCATATTATGGTGGTTGAACTGTTCATGGAAAATTTTTGGGTGGCGATCTTCCTTTTTAGTACTCATACTATTGTCCAGCAGGGAATGATGGCTGATTGCCACTTCCATGTTCATTACAGCTTCCACTTTCGCCACTCACTACTTCTGATTCATTGTTTAAGTTCATGTGTCAAGCCAGCACAGAACCTATCGGTTCACACATGGCGAAGGCATCAGCTGATAGCAGCTGGAAGCAGGCATGCGAAAGCACAGTTCACTGTAAGTTTGCTAAATGAACATGCAAGCTCTTACTTTGCAAGGAGTTCTGTGTGGGTGTATCCACGTGCTGCCTTACTTCAGCAGCAGTCTTTGCTTAGACCTATTTTGGAGGATTTCTTTTCAGAAATGCTGGGCTTATAATTTGCACACGGTTCAAATCTTCCTGCAAAACTTCTCCTGTTTCACCCCTTTTGCAGCAGACACTTGCCCAGTTTCTGCTATGCCTTTGTCATGCTCGTTCTTACTCACTAAAATGCCCTAAACTCCTCATCAGGATGAACCGTGCAAGACGGAAGGATTTTTAACCCAGTTAATTTGGATCACAGCCAACAGAATCTGTGGATCAAGTCTAAATTAATCAGTTCCTTTTCTGTGTGACATCATATATAAACTATTCTTCCAGACGTGCAATGACAAACATTTGACAAAATGATGTGCCTGAGAAAGAGTTGGTGTGATTTTGCAAATGCATTCAATGGCAGCCTTTTTTCAACCTGCTTTAGCAGCAAATGAAAACAGAATGAAAGTCTCTAGATTTTGGCCAATATTCCCCTATGGAATCTTCCTTTAGGCCATTAAGTGTTTATGACAGCTTGAAAATATTCTTCATCTTAAAGCCATTCTGCGTTACCTTTTCTGCACGTTGCCATTGCCTGCAAAGCCTAATGAGCTATAATTTTCTTGAACTGCAGCTTGCCGCCTAAGGTCTGGTATTTCTATCTTTCCCTCTTTCCCTCATTTTGGGCCCTTCTTTGATGGTTTCAGTTTAGTCAGATTAGCAAAAAAGATAAAGCTGCATTTCTACTAATAAGCCTCCTGGAGTCCCAGCCAATTGGCTGAAGGGCTGAGGATGTTGAAAATACATATCCAATTATGATCTGGCTGCAGTCCCCGTTTGGCTAATGTATCAAATGTCAGTTCCAACTGAAAAAAGCACACCCTGTCACTAATGTTGTTTTATACATAGCACAAAGTGTACTCTTGAGAAACAGCCTCATCTTCTGATACACTGCAAAGCTTTGTCAAAAAGCAGGGAAGGATAATCTATCCAAAATGCAAACCTAGACACACAGGAAAAGATTTATGCAAGGTTCTCCACCAAACTAGGTGATATACAGACCAGCATATTAAAAACCATGATTGCTTCCACGCCAGGGATTTTTCAAGATATGCAGCAACATGTGCCCAAATATCACAGATTAGCATCAAAATCAACATCGAGAACTGTTTTCTAATTGCAGAAAAAACACTAATGGCATACATGTGTTTTATGCACCAGGGAACAAGGCAAGAGTTCAAGAATATAAAACTATGGACTGGGGGAACTGTGGTTAAGGTAAGGAAGCTGTCCAGGGAGTATGTATTATTTTGTTCCTGTACTTCCAAGCCTTTCTGTTCTGAGCTGGGCTGCTGCACTGAATGCTGAAGAATCAAAGCCTTTTTTTGTCCCTTAAGATGCCGTGACTGTTTGCCTTTCTCCCTTTCTACTGAAAGATTTCTACAGTGTGCTGGAGTTTTGTGTAAGAGAGAGTCAATATTATTGTTTAGTTTTCCAGGATGAAAGACTGCTGGATAGAAAAGATCCTCCCCTCGATTTGTGGGTTGCGCTTAGTAAACGTTTATTTTTTTTTTTATGCCTTGGAAAGGCGACAAGTGCTGTGGTTAAAAAAGGTTCTCTTTCCTTTGGTTGCTGGCAAAAAAATGATAAAACAACTATAAGCTGAGGCAGGAGAAACAAGAACATGTGAATGTGTTCCAATATTTTAGTCCCAAATCAGTCAGCTATAAATAAATGCATTAAGTCTTCAGAGAGCTGGGCTCTGTAGTAATTTGTATATCTTATAAGCATAGTTTGCTTTTGCAAACACCAGATCGCATGTACTTTTCTGTTTGATATCCACTAATACTTGAGCACACAAAGTACTTGTCCTTCCCCTTTATTCCACAATACATTTACTAGAAATATAGCACATTAACAACAGAAGAGTGTCACCACCCAAAAAAATCCACTTTCTGGCCCTAGTAATTCCTATACATACATTTGTTCAAAAGAAAAAAGAACATTCCTTAACATCAAGCTATGGCAATGTCTTCCTAATTCTTGAAAGGACATGTTATTCACTTAAGCCCAAATATTTTGTCACCTCTAAGTGGTATTTAGGATGCTGCTGTAGGCTTGCGTCCTACATGGATTTCCATGCATAGAAAACCAGCTGTGGGTAATATACAGCCCTTTAAAAGTCCTGGCTTTGGAAAATCGATCCCTAAGCAAGCTGGTCCCTGAACAGCCCATGGGATGTGAGAGGCAGTGGTGGTGGTGGGCACTGCTAAGAGGAGTGTGACCTGGGGGGAAGGATCAGGCTGTGGGACCACATCCAGAGGGACACTGGAGGTGAGCAGGCTCTGGGTTAGTTTTTCTCTCATGCTGTCTCCCAAGTGTGCACTTACACCGCTGCTGGATCCTGGGGGCTTGTTTTCTTCCTTTTCTGTACCCAGCAGATAACCTCCAGGACACACACAGGGAAATCCCAGAACCTGCCACCACCCCAACCCTCTGGGCAGCCTAACACAGGAGGAGATGTGGCTGGAGGGTCTCTCAGATTCGATTCTATTGACATTTCCCTTAATTCTTCTGCTATGTCTTTTTAGAGCCACTGGCAATCATTTCAGTACCAGAGGCTAGGCCTGGCAAGGGCAGGATTTTGTCACTCTGAAAGGGTTTGAGGAGAGCTTAGCTAGCTAGTTATGGTTTCAATTTGTCTTTCTAAAACTAGGCCACTAGGGCCTGGCAAATGCCCTGGAAAAGTCTATATAGACTTCGTGCTGTCAGCTCAGTTTTACAGATCTCATTTCTGTCTGGCAGATTTCAGGCTGCCCAGGGAGAACTTTGGCTGGTGGCTTGTTAGTGCCGAGGACATTTTCCAAGCGGGAATGAAGCCAAGTTACCATGAACTTTACTAATGGAGGATGGAGCATGTTGGCTGTAGGTTGGAGATGTTTTTCCAAAGGTGAAACCAAAATCCTGAGCATGAAAAAGGGAAAATGTTGCAACAGACAGCATGAAACTTAGACATGAACACTTGGTCAGGCCACTGGTTTGTTGATGGCCCTTTGCACCAGGATGAAGGAGGTTTGTGCACATTTTTTGCCTCTGTTTCTCATTGAGTTGGCCACTCAATGGTCTCTACAAGCCCCGAGAGGTGGGAAGGTGCTTGGGCACCTGCTCATCGTTTTGGCAGCTGGTGGCTGATGCTGCTGGGACGGGAACCAGCAGTAAGGGGCTGGGCTGGCAGTGGCTGGGTAAGGGTCTGACTCAGAGACCTCCAAAGCCAGGTCTCTGGTGAGCGTCAGCCTGCCTACAGGTTAGGAGCAGCTCCAATGGGAGCCGTACTCAGCTCTCCAGGCCTGGAAGAGCGGGCGGTGTGACCTTACCTTCTTTCTGCACTTTTGGAGGCAGGAAATTTCTCTTCTGTGTGGTGGTAACACACTGTACTTCCTTAATTTTCCAGTGTGCTGCTGTATATTTACAATGGATGTATTACATTTTTCTTTGACAATTAGGTGAAAAATACGTTGTGTGCATCAGTCACTGCAGGAAAAACTGCTTGTGTTCTCTTCTGAGCACCAGTGCACATTGTAATCTCCACGACCAGAGCTGTACATATACATACAGGAACTGTGTGAGAAATTCTGAGGTTTGAGCTCCAAGGGGCAAGCAGAAATTATGTGTGGAAACTGTCACTGGAGGCGGTGTGTTATACACAAGCCTGCACGCACAACAATTGAAATACCTGTGACAATAAAAAAGAATTCAACATCGAGCTAGAAGTAGAACAAAACCCCTAAATCTTCTTAGTCTGGGATGACACAGATTTGGATTTTGAATTAATTCACAATCCATCATGAAATTCTTGACTGAAGTGCTCTTGGGTAGCCCAGAACAAGAATCTGAACTCCCATTACTGGGAAAAAAAAATAAAAAAGAAAAGAAGAAGCAGTTGTACATTTTTCGCATTTCTGGCTGCAAGTTAAATGTTGGGTATATCTCAGAGCCCTGCAGGTCTGTCTTACTTCAAGCAAACAAACGAACTAAAATGCAGGTCTTTGGAAAGATGTGAACTTCCCCGTTCAGCTCCATAACTACTTATTATTACTGGTATGTTGTTGTGAGAGCTATTAACAACCTGTTGAATTAAGTTACCTAATACTTCAAAGATAATATATTTAGAGACTTTTTGAAGAGGTTGTGACATCGTTACTACTCTCAAAAGATCTTGAAAGCCTGTGGGTGAAAGAGCTACCTTTCATTTGTTGCATGAAATTCATTTCAGGAGTCGTAAAGAAAAAACCTGCTTCAATTCACTATTACTTCAATTCACTCTCACTTGTATTCCCTGAAAAATAATAAGATAGACTACTGTGAAAGCACTGAACAAAGGAGAAGAAACAGTCACCGCACTTGGATCATGTCCTGGGCCCTTATTTCTATGAATAACACCGTTGAGCATGTAATGGTAATGAGCCAAGAGGGTTCAGCAGGACCAAAAGGGGGTGTTATAGAAAGGCCTCTGAGACACTTGAACTGCATTTTAAAGCTGAGATACAGAGAGTTCTGAAAATCTCCAATAGCATTTGCTAGGAAATTATATATGTGATACAAGAATGATTATGGTTAGTTAAACAGTACTTCTGGAAAATTATTGGTTCCAGTTACATTCTCCAGGGCACTTTATAACTGAGAAGGACTCCCAGCATCCCCTCCAGAGGTCAAATCTGCTCACTGAACCTCAGATAGGGCCATATTTATATATGTTTGTAAGGTATATAAAAGACATGTCTCCATCTGCTTAGTCAGGATGATGACACAAAGCAAGGTATCGTGATGTTACGCTGATCAAGACAACAGCATGTCTGAAAATTAGCAGTGTCTGTGATTCTGTCTGGTGTTCTAGGGTATATTTAAGCTCTGTGTACTATTTTCACATGCAATTTTATACATTTGAAGGCTATAATTAAATTTAAAAATAATGAAAAACTTATTTGAATTCAAATTAGATAGAAACCATGCCTTAGCCTTGAGCCTTTTCTTCCTGAATTTTACTGCTTGTGGGTTTTTGTTGTTGTTGTTGTTGCTGTTTTAAAGAAAGAGCAAAAAGAGAGCGGAAAAACTCTACATCTGTGTCTTAATGGTAGCTTTTGGATTTCAAGTGATTCAGATGAGACAATGATGGTGTCAGAGATGTGATGTCAGAGGCACAGGGAGAAAGTTTTTAACACTTCCCGGCTTTAAAGAACGTCGCTGTGGAGAAGAAGGACCCTCTAGCTGGGCAAGTGCCCAGGAGGTGGGAGAAAGATTCTGTCTCCTGACTCTGCCCCAGACTCCCCACTTGAGCTGGGTGCGTCACTCAGAGCAGGAGCCCAGCACTTAGCTGAAGCCATCCTGCAGATAGGTATCTCAGCTAAGCTAGTTATTTAGATCTCCTCTATCATTCAGGCAGACAGACAGGCATTTCTGGAGTGCGATTCAACCTATTTTAGGATAGTAGTCCAAGAAAGGAGGAATGAATAATGCTCTGGAGGTACCTGTCTTTCTTCATTGACTGTAGAGAGAGCCTAGATGACTAGCTCTGATTAGATGCTTGATTTTGGGGGTAGGTGAAGTGAGGTGAGCTCAATCCCACCACTAGCCTTTCTGCACCTCCATTCGTACGTCTGTGAAACAGGGCTGGACTCCTCCTGCAGGGACATGTCCAGGACAAGTGCTGGAAACATAATATGTGGCAGTCAAGAGGGCCATGTGAGCCTCCGAGAGGGCTCTGGTGGGAGACATCTCTGGTACTTAAAATGGGGAACACCTTTTTGACAAACGAAAGTGTGCCGTGTGGGAGGAGCATTCAAAGTGCAGAAGCTATCTCTGGAAGAGGTGTTTATTGGAAATGCATCTCATGCACATGGAGAGAAGTGTCTCAGCCTTTGCACACAAGATCCGTGTTTCTGTCTGGCATGTGACTGCTGCATCAGAAACAGAAAATATCTGAAGTAACTTAAGAAATAGCCTTCTAAGGAGGAAAGAGACCATATTCTGGAAATGGGAGAGGGGAGAAAAAACGAACTGCTCAAAAATGTTCAGCCTGTAGTAGCCTGCATGGAAAAGTTTAACAAGGGGTCCAACAACCATCAGGAGAGGCAAAAGAAATGTTTATCACTAATGAATGAGGAGAAAGTGAGGTACTTCCCTATGTAAGTGATTTACCATTGCAACGAATTACCATTCTTTGAAAAACCATCAAGCGTTCTGCACAGTGCGCCAGGCTTGCAGCCTCCCACTCCCATGAGAGTGCTCAGGGCTTACATACTTTGACGACTGTGTTCACAGCAGCAGATAACAGGGATAAAAGATGCTAAGATTTGGTCTTGTACCTGGAGAAGACACATCTCTGTGTTAAAAGGGGCTGTGCTGCAAGGGATACTTCTGTTGCAGTCACCCATGACAAGATATACTTATCAAGTCACCCCCCTCCTCCTGCACACTGCCACTGTGTTGGAGATGTGGTCACATGGACTTTCACACTTCCCATGCAGATCACAGAAGATCTGAACTTGCAGGACAGCCCTGGTACTTCTGTGAATCTTGGGCTCCTTTGTAATGAACACAAACAAAGTGTGGTAGGAGCCAAGCCCGCTTTGTTGTAATTGGGAGATGGAAAGTGCCCAGGTGACAGAGCTGGCCAAGGAGGAATTTGGAAACAGGCTTCCAAGCCTTTCGATTCCCAGTCCATATGCTCATGCTGAAGAACAGAGTATTGCCTCTTCTTGATGTGGACTCATGTTTTCCCTCCAAACTATGGATCCCAGTTCTGGTGTAAAGTGTTCTGAAATAAGAAAGCTCTATAAAAGTGTCAGCATGAATTAGGGCTTCTCTTGCTCAGGCTAAGACATGGATGTTGAAAGGTGCTTTAATGGCTCACCAGTTCTGCCTATCCTTTTTGCCAGGTTAGCAGGAATCAGATTTAAACTCTACAGTGGAAGTTCATAGGTCACAAGTGGTTCCAGTGCGTGGTGCAAAACAAGGCCCATGCTAGCTGTAGTATTTGTGTAGCAACAGCTTCAGTATTTCTGTCTGTATTGCTTCTAAAAGACAGTGAATCTGTACAGTTGGACTCCATTTGTAAAGTTTTACAAGGCATTGGGCACTTTTGTTGCAACAGACTCCATGCCAGCATGCAACTTGTTCATTTTATGTTCTGAACATAACATTGTCCGCATGAGCTTCACAGTTGGCGGCCACCAGCAGCTGTTTTTCTTTATTCACCAGCTGGCATACTGAATGCACTCAGCTGTAATTCACTTTTTCATTTCCAGCCATGAATACTGATGCCGCTTTAGAAGCTGAGTTTGCATTCAGAGTGGTAATTTTCACTAGACCTTGCAGGAGCCGGGGAAAGAAATACCATTTATTTCAGGACTGGTCCTATATGAACCTGCCTTTTGCAAGAGAATATCGGAAACAGTTTATATCCACTTTCATCTAATGTATGTATGGCTGTGCTGTAAGGGCTTTGAAATTACCTACAAACTTGTCACTCCTGGGTGCAATTTAATCAAAAAGCCTGCAGTATGTGTTCAGAAAAGTTCTGCCAGAGTAATTGTTACTGTCACCCTTTTGTGTGCTCTTTCCTATCTTATTTGCTTTTTGCTTTTGCCTTTGTCTCCTACCCCTCTGCTCCTCCTTTTTTCATTGACAATTTAATCTTACTGATGCCAGGACTGACATATGATGCTTCTCAGTGCCACCATTGCTCATACATTTGCTTTTCTGCTACAGTGATTTTATGTGCTCCCAACATGTGTTAAACTCATGCTCTTGGCATATCAGTGCCAGCAGGAGCCTGAAAGAACAATGTTTCAAAAAAGACATTTTAAGCCACCAAGTGACATAGATACTTGGAGTTTCAGGCAAAACCTTCAGGTCAAAGATGAACACTGCATGTTGCAAAGGTGAATGTTGCATTTAAAGTCTCAGCAATGCAAAATTCTGCAATTCTGTTTGCCTGATTGCAGGTTTCTGGCTTTGCGTTGCAAGCCTGTAGAGCTGACATACGTGCACACTTTGCTTAGAGCTGCCTGTATTCGTGCTACAGTTGGAGCTTGGATCCTGTGACTTGGCAGACAGAAGTGGCATGTGGTTTTCCAGAGAAGGAGGAAGGGATATTACCCCTCACCCAACACCAGGCTCCAGGCAAAGAGTAGCGCAAACCCCATACAGCAATAGGAAGGAGAACAACCAATGTGGCAAAGGCGAAGCCATGTGCATTCTTGGTATGTTCGGCTCATGCTAGACTTCACGTTTATCTCTTTTTAGAGTGTTACTTATCTGCATCCCTGATTTTGTTTGCTGAATATTCATTAAATACAATTCCCACAATACAACTTTTAGTTCCAAGATGGATAAATAAGCTCCAACAAAGAGAAAAGTAATATTCAAATACTTCAAATAAGCTCTATGCAAAATTTTGTGTTTCAAATATGAAATGGCTAAATAAGAGACCTGTTGAACTGTAGTGTAGTCATTGCTCAGGAGTAAGATGCTGTTTATTGGGAAGGCACTAGGATTCCATTAAAATCATTGACTTGTCCTTGTGAATCTGAAAAAAATGCAACACGCAAATGATAATATTAACCAACTTCATGCCAACAGGCATTTCTGAAAAAGTGTCTATTGTCTATATGCCCCTGCCCAAAGACAATTTAGGTCTGTCTGATAGCATGAGAGAATTCAAATATCAGGAAATAAGTTCATTTCCTCTTGTAATACCAGGAGGAATTACAAGAATTACAGCAGACACTATATGTTTCAGGACTTTGTCTGTCTTAGTTAGAAAGATGCTGACTCAAAGGACAACATTGTTTTCTTTCCTTTTTTTTAACTCGAGTCTCTCCAGATGGATCAGGTTATTTCACATACAGCTTCTTTCTCAGAGGAACTAGTTTCTAATGAACTGAGATGAACTGATCCTGCTCACAGCCTGAAGTAAGATTAGCCAATCCAGATCACAGGGAAGTGCCATATGATCTTCATTATGTGTCTTGTCTCATATTCTGCACCTTGGTGAACCGTGTTGAAACCTGAAAGATAAAGTGAGTTGTAGCCTGCAGCTGCTAATGAGTAGCCAGAGCAAGCAAAGCACATCTGTGGAATTTCCAGCCGTGGAATCTTTGCAGGAACAAATAGAGGCTCCTTTTCACTAGTGTGTGGTCCTGGAGAGTATTCAGGCTCAAACCAGGGATCAGGTGGATGTTCCCTGCAATGCAGGTCATGAAACAGGTAGCAGTGAATTTCTCCAGTCTGATAAACAGCAGACAGATAGACAAGCTACAGCTACATTTGCAATGCTCAAAGAAACTGGTGCATCCCAGTATTTCACTTCTCTTGACTTTCCTTCCCTATCATCACCCACCGCTCCTTCTCCATGATCTCCTTTGAAAGTCTAAGTCTCTGTAACTGAGAATAAAATGGATGTACATTACCTAAATTTCATTAGCTGTTACCATGCCAACCAGCAGACTGCACTTAACAGCAGTCAAGATACAGATTTGATGATAACAAATGTACCAAATCTTCATCCCTCCTTAAACTAACCCGGACCTACCCCTTTACACAGAGACACAGCTTTTGTCCCACCAGCCTGAGCAAAAGGTGTAAAGCAGGGCAGCCACAGAGAGCCTGACAAGAGCAGGAAGGGCTTTGCCTGGGGTGAGCTTCCCTGCCAGGAAAACAACGGAGCAGCCCAAATGGGCAGGGAGACCAGGAGGTGAGTGTGTCAGGATAGCCAATGGAGAAGTGCCATGGCGTCATGGGAGTACTGAGGATAGCGATTACTTAGCGATTCTTACACATTGCCAATGGTACTTCTTCTCTTTAAACATGCATGGAGGAGGACATACAAACACACAAACTGACCAAACGCAGAATTATTATTATTAGTTTCCTGTTTCTGCATACAACTGCCAGTCAGATTTCTTCTGCTTCTGCAGCACCTGAAATGATCTGATAATATCAGAACTGATTTCTGTGCCAAAACTGGTACAGTTTTGTTCACACATTGAGATGCTTTTAATAAGTGAATCCTGTTTCACTCCAGGGTGAAGCCATCCTTCAAATAGCAGAACTGCACACACAGAGACACAGGGGGACTGGAATGGATCTCGAGAGATGGTTTAATACTTCCCCCCAGCCCAACAGGCAGAAGCAATTACACTTGCATCATTTCTGACAGATGGTTGTCTAACCTGTTCTTGGAAAGCTCTTACAGATGGGACCTCATGACCTTCCTAGGCAATGCAGTGCCCTGCTTCCCTCTCCTTATAGGTAGAGAAAAGAACATAAATGCTCTCAACATAAACCTTCTTTGCTGCCGTTTAAGCCTTTCACTTCCTGTGCTCTTTCTGGTGGATCTGGAGAATGGTTTATTGGCGACTGCTGTGCAGTAATCTTTTACAGAGTAGTTGGAGACAGTAACCTTGTGTTATCTGCAGCCTAAAGCACCTCTACATGAATCTCTAACGCTATATTTATCCATAGTGATGACCTCCTTTCTTATTTTCATATCTAACATCATAGGCAATTTACAGAATGGTACTCACAAAAAGTACAGAAAATGTCCAGGGGGAAATTTATGAAGAACTTATAGCAGGAAATGTCCTTGACATAGGTCCGTTCCCTGCTACCTACCTATGTAGAGGTTGGCCTGGAAAATTCCTTTAGAAACACTTGGCCGTGAGAATGGTGAGGCTTGGCTGCTGCTTTAGCAGTAGAGGATTCCTGAAAGACCAGTTCTTTGACTCAACAAGTCAGATGATAATTATATTGCTGCTCAGGCTAATAGTGTGTGTGTATGTGAAGAATTCTGTTCATTATCAAAAGACACAATCATGATACTGATTATTGCTTGGTTATTGTGAAATACACCATGAGGCATTTTATGGGAACTCTGGGGTGAATGGAGTGCATGAGACCTTTTGAAGAAACAATAGAAATGTGCAGCACCAAGAGATTTCTTTGGAGTTGTTAATAGACAAGTCTGCTCCCTAAGTGCAGCCAGATGAGTGGGGCCAAGCTGTCTCCACACCCTAAAAGTAAAAGGTTGAGGACCCCTATAAGTATCCGTCTTGTCCTTCATCTTGGAATCTGAGCCAGACTCCACAAAAGAAAAAGACACCCTTAAAAAGCAACCTGCTTATTAAAGGCAACTGGGAAATAGAGATGGCATGTAAACAGCAATAAAGCAGAGCTGGGAAATGAGCTAAAAAAAATCTACTCTGACTGGAAACATAAATCAAATGCAATGTAACAAAGGTTCTCTGCAAGAATTTGTTTATGGCTGCAGGCTCCAGAGAGCCACAGCCAGTGTGTGGTTGGCTCAGGGATGCTCCACAGAAGTTCGTCAGCCTGGTTCGGTGCCTTGCTGGGAGACTGGCCCCGAGACTCACATACTTGAATCTTTCCATTCAGGGGGAAGGATACCAACAGAAAAGTAGTTCAGCATGTATGAGGACAGCACAGAAAAAAAAAAAAAAAAAAAGGTAAATTAATTCTGCTGATCTTTCCTTCATTTCTTCTGGGTTTAAGAAAATAAAATGCTGACAGCAGTGCCCACAGCAGAGCTAAAATGCAGCAGAGCTGTTCACCCACCAAAAAAACCAGCCTCAGCACTTGAGCCACCTTCTCTCCCCATTCTTTCACCACCAATCTCTATTCCCACTTTTCTGGTGTCCTTGAAAGTTTGGGATTTTTAGTGGTCTGAAGTTCCGGCTATTCAAACTATTCGTAATACTCTGCAATTTTGAGCTAGGATCCATAAAACTCAATGGAAACAGTAAAGGAAAGACCTGAAAAGCCGAAGTCGCAGCTCACCCAGCCCCCAGGCCTTCTGCTGATCTCAGCTGCTATCCAGCTCTCCCCTTTTGGTTGAGGCAGTATTTTGTAGATGTTGTGGGACTTGGCAAGACTGCTCAAATTCTGTGTTTGGAGAAATAGGTTTTTTTTTTATTGACCCCTCAAATAACCAGTGACCTCAAAGTATGTAGCTGCTGAGAAGAGCAAGACTCTTAGGCTTGTATGAAGAACACAGAATTTGGTACAAGTGGCCCTTATCAGCATTTCCCCCTGGAAATGGCAACATAGTCATTGCTGTGTACTTCTGCCATGTTTACGTAGGAACAGAGATGACCAGTGCAGGGGACAGTGGGAGAAAGAGGAAAAATCCCATCTCACCAGGGCAAGGCAACCTGAAAAAGGAAAGCAGTGGGAGAGGTGGGACCTTTAAAGGAGCAACGTTGTTGGAGGAAAAAAACACATAGAAGCTGAACACTGGATGCATTTTGAAAGTGGAAATACCTCATTTTGCTTCTGTAGCAACCATGCCTGTGTAAACCACAGGCAAACAATAGGTACAGAGCAGCCAGTGACATGTTGCCTTTTATTGGTGGCTTCCAGTTGTAATCATGGTATAAGAGAGCACAGATTCCTGACAAAAATTGAAAAAACCCAACGGATTAACTAATGTGTTTGTCCTGGTTGAACTAGAGCATCTGGTCAGGTGCTGCCCAATGACATGAATCAGTATCTGCATGCTGAGGCATGCACACATGTACCCACAACACCGCTTTGCCAATACTAATCAGTTTATTCAGTTGCAGTTGCTGCTGTTTTCTGCCTCTCTAGTCCTTTACTGCAGGCAAAGCTGAGGTTGGGAATAAAAGGCAAAGCTTTTTATGTCCCAGGATTGAATTGTATTTCTCTGTAGAAAAGAATGCTCACAATTAATAAAGGAGGATAAAACCCATCCCTCTGGAGGAGAGGATAAACCAACCAATATTCCCTTAACTGCCAGACTTCAACCCTGTATATGGGGAGAGCAGACTTTGGGCTGCTGAAGGAGCTACTTAGGTAGGTTCCCTAGGAACCTGCTTTTTAAGGTATTGGGGTCCATGAAAGCTGGTCACTTTTTAAAAGCCACCTCTTAAGAGTGCAGAAGCAGGAAATTCCAAAGTGTTGGCAGTCAAGCAAGTGGTACAGAAGGCTGACTTGGCTCAGCAGGGATATTCTAGAATTTAGGCAGAAAAAGAAAGTGCACGGACATTGAAAGCAAGGACAGGGGACATGAAAGGACTAAAGAGATGCTGTTCCCAACTGCAGGGAGAAAATTCATGCAGCCAAAGCTTGATTAGGGCTCAAGCTGGCCAGCAATGTGAAGGTCAATAAAAAGGTTTTTTTTAAATATGTTAATAGCAAAAGGAGAATCAAAGATAACCTTGGCCCACTGCTTGACGAGGCCAGTCACCCGACAAAGAGGGATGCAGACAAAGTGGAGATGTTTAATGCCTTCTTTGCCTCTGTCTTCAATATTGATGATGGGCCATGGGACACCTGGAAGACCATGTCGGAAGACCATGACTCAGGGGATTATAAACTTCCAGCTGACCCTGATCTTGTTCAAGACTTGCTGCTCTGGTTGGATACAAAAAAATCTGAGGCCTGATGAGATTCATCCCAGGGTACCGAAAAAGCTGGCTTATGTTATCGTGGGACTCTCGCCATTATTTTTCAATGGTCTTGGGAGTCTGGAGAGGTCCCAGCCGACTGGAAGCTGGTAAATAGTGTCCCGATCTTCAAGAAGGGTAAGAAGGAAGACCCTGGTAATTACAGGCCTGCCAGTTTTACTTTAGTGCCTGGTAAAATTATGGAGAAGGTTATTCTGGGAGTTATTGAAAAATACTTGAGAGACAATGCAGTCACCGGTCATAGCCAGCATGGGTTCATAATGGGCAAGTACTGCTTCACCGACTTAATTTCATTCATGACAAGATCACCCACCTAGTTGACCAAGGGAAGCCAGTAGATGTGGTGGGTTTGCATTTTAGCAAAGCTTCTGACACTGTCTCTCACAGTAACCTGCTGGACAGAATGTCCAGCACACAGCTTGACAAGTCCATAATATGCTGGGTGAGCAATTGGCTGATGGGTTGGACTCAAAGAGGTATAGTGAATGGGGTTACATCAGGCTGGCGGCCAGTCACCAGTGGGGCTCCCCAGCACTCAATTTTAGGGACAGTGCTCTTAAATGTTTTTATAAATTATCTGGACAGAGGAATCAAATGTACATTAAGTGAGTTTGCCAGTGATACTAAACCAGAAGGAGTTGTGGACTCCCTTGAGGGTAGAGAGGCCTTACATAGAGATCTGGATAGACTAGAGAGCTGGTATGAAATTTAACATAAGTGCCAGATTCTCCATCTGGGGTGTGGTAATCCTGGTTATATGTACAAATTGGGGGATGAGAGGTTGGAGAGCAGACCCACAGAAAGAAACCTGGGAGTTTGGGTTGATGGCAAGTTGAATGTGAGTTGTGTGCCCTGGCAGCCAAAAGGGCCAACTGTGTCCTGGGGTGCATCATGCACAGCATAGCCAGCTGGTTGAGGGAGTTAATTGTCCCACTCTACACTGCACTGTTGTGGCCCCACCTCGAGTACTGTGTGCAGTTTTGGGTGCCTCAACCTAAAAAGGACATCAAATGATTATAGTGTGTCCAGAGGATGATAACCAAGATGGTGAAATGTGTCAAGGGCAAAACTTAGGAGGAGCGGCTGAGGTCACTTGGTTTGCTCAGCTTAGAGAAGAGAAGGCTTATCACAGCCTACACCTTCCTCAAGGCGGGCAGTGGAGGGGGAGGTACTGATCTCCTCTCTCTGGTGACCAGCGACAGGACACAAGGAAATGGAATAAAGCTTTGTCAGGTGAAGTTCAGACTGGACATAAGAAAAATGTTCTTCATTGAGAGGGCGGTTGGTCACTGGAACAGGCTCCCCAGGGAAGTGGTCACAGCACCAAACCTGTCAGAGTTCAAGGAGCATCTGGGTTATGCTCTTAGTGATATGGTTTATTTTTAGGTCGTCCTGCGAGAAGCAGGAATTGGACTCGATGATCCTTATTGGTCCCTTCCAACTTGAGATATTCTATGGTTCTATGAATCTATGGATTTTTTTTTTTTTTTTCAAGCAAAAGGAGCTTAAAATTACTCATTAGGACACCTAAACCCCAGTAGGGAAGGGAAAGCAGGGAGCTGAACTCAAAAAGCCTAACATTTTCCCACTGGGGGAAAGCCAAGCTCAAGAATCTCTATGGAGATAATAAAATGTGCTCACACTGTGATTCTTTATGAGTCTAAAAACAGTGAAAACCTTTTTTGGCAAGTTGTCTGTACAGATGGATTTATTTTCTGAGTAACACACAGAAGAGTGCCCCTTCTATTTCTCCCTCCAACTTCCTTTGCAAATGTGGTGTGTCAGAGTGGTGAATTACAGGGGATATTATTCCAACCAAAGAGGTCACTTTATTTGTCATGGACAAGGAGGATATGGTGCTTGCAGATAGTTTCCACTGTCCTGAAGCACAGAATTTTTTCCTTAATTAATGAACTACAACTAGGGATTTATCAGTTCTTGCACAAAAAAAAGTGCCACGCTTTGCTTTATAGGAGACGATTTAAAGCCAAGAATAGGTATTATTCCCAAGGCTTATAGCTGCGGCTTAGTTTGGACTCCCTGTCTATTGTAATATTGGAGCTCAGTTCACTGCTGGGGAATTGCTACTCCTTTGAGACACGTACTGGTCTCTTTGGACCTGTAAGCCATCTCTGAAATTCACTCTAAAATATATGCTCTGGGACCCTTCGTCAATAAATGTTATGGCTAAGCATGTTTCAGTATGAAGCTACATTTCATGAACACAATGGTTCACAGGAAGTGTCCACTTCCCCCAAGGCATCTGCTTAATTTCTGTTCAAATGGACATCCCAAACCCAAAAAAATTTCAGTCCTCAGACAAAACTTTCAAGTGTCAGATATTTTGCTCAGAAATCTGACAATGAAAAATTGCTTTTGCTGATTTTTTTTCCCAGGCAAAATAGTTTCTGAGCAGCTTCAGTACAGATGCGTTATGTGTTCCAGCCCTGCCTCTGATACAGAAATGTCAATATGTGATTTATGAAAGTGCTTCAAAGCAAGGTCAAGCCCAAACACAAGTCACAAAAACATGTTTTTCTCCTTAAAACATGGATTAATGGGAACTCTTCATTTGTGGCAAAGAAATGGGCAGTTATATTCACAGTCTATTCCATGCAGTTGCTTTAATGCCATGCACAGAGGGGAGAATGGGGTTTGGAGAAGCCACTGGAGAAGCCTGGCCAGTGGGGATGCTGTGATCAGGAGTACGGCGAAGAAATACAGAAATCATGGACCTCAGACTGTAATCTCACAAGTGGCCATGCTTCACTCCATATCATCTCAGAGCACCCATATTTTCTCAGAAACTGAAGGTTTTGTACAGCACCGTGTAGCTGAGCAGAGTGCATTGTTCAGAGGAACATTTTTCTGCCAAGTGTCTGCCTGATTAGAGTTGTGTAAGCATCAGACTTGTGATGCTAACCCTGCTATTAGGATCAGGGCTGTTTTATGCTAGGTAAATTTCTTCAGTGCCTTTACCTAGCTCGACCATTACTGAGCAGTTGGAGCTATCATCTAACACACTACCCAGTTGACTTCATTTGCCACTAGCGAATAATCCTCAGTGGTGCATCACTTTACTACAGAGCACAAAAGAAGAAAACTAATGAAAGTAGAAACTGAGCCTAAAAATGCCACCTAAAAACTAAGGCCCTGTAACCGTTTCAGTTTCAGTTGACAGGAATTAACGTCTGCTCTGAGTTTGTGGGGCTTTCACCACTCAGTTTAACACAATTGCAGATCTTTCCCTCTGTTCAAAACTCTGTGCCTCACAAAACTCCCCAGGATGGTTTCCGTTCCTTCAGTGTGTCAAACCCTCAGAAACTGTGTCAATTGTCACCAACTGACCAGTGCATCCTTATATCTCCTTCCCATCTTTCTGGGTTTTGGAGCTTCAAAGCTACAGTTTAAGAACAAGAAATAATCTGCAATAAAACTGATTATTTCCTACTCCGTGACATTTTTGGGATTGTTATCCTAACTGCATTTGAATAGCATTACTTGTTCATCAGGAATAAAAAAACATGGTGTGATTTGCCACCTCCTTGGGAATTAGACCCTTTTGACTTTTTGCTTATTTTCTTCTCTCCTCATCCTGATATATTTATAATGAGGGATAGACTTCTTCCTTATTAACTTTACAATGATTTCAAACACATGATTGTGGCTTATTTTTTATGGTAGTAAATTAGTTCCTTTATATACATTTGCAAAAAATGTGATTTGGAAATATAAAGTAATTCATAACAAATATTAAATAATCTTGCAACTGTTCTGTAAACATGCCAGCAAAACAGCTGTACTGAATCGGTCCACAGATCTATTTATTCCACTACTCTCTTTCTAACAGTACTGGATGCTTATAAAAGAATAAACAATGGAGTACCTGTGCCTAGTATCTGGGAGCTTAAAAACCTCCTGAGATTAAGATTGCATGGTCTTTGCTTGATGTCTCCTTTGTCGAACACTTTTTCACTCTGTTTATGCTTTTTGGCGTATTATCCTCCAACAATGAGTGTCAGGGCTTGACTCTGTGCTGGCTGAAAGGGGATTTGCTCCAGGGTTTTTGTTCTTCCTTTGTGTTACTCGTGCTATGAGCCACAACGAATTAAGTGATCCCTATTCTCCTTCTCTGCTATTTTGGAGGCCTCTGCTACACCGCCACTGCCTCTGTTCCAGGCTGAAAAGCCCTTCATTTAACCTCTCTTCACATGCAAACCACCCCTCACCTCTGACCACCTCATCTCCCTTCTTCTGTGCTGACTCCAAGGCACAAACGAAGCCCCCCTGTGATTTGTCCCGCTGCATCTTGGGCTGATGCTCTGATAATTCGTGGGGTGCAAGGGCGCAGGCAGCGAGTCCGAGCCGAGTGGTGTGCCAGGAGAGCAGGCTGCACCCTCGTGCCCAGCCCATCCCAGTTCAAATAAAGCTCCTTTCCAGAAGGGCCTGGGGGGGCTGGGTGTGCATATGGCTCCGAGCAGGCAGGACAGCTGGCTGCTGGAAAGGGCCGTTGCTGAGGCATATGCTCTTTTGATGTCCTTCCACGCTTTGTGGGTCCAAGGCAGCGCGGCACCACATGTGCGCTGCAGAAGCCCAGCACCTCCGCGGTGTGCCACGGCACCCACAGCTGCGGGGAGCCGCAGGCACCGGGGCAGGATGGGGTCAGAAGGAGCCCCCCAGGACAGCGCCCATTTCACTCCCACCCGCCTGGGTGGGAGTTCCTGGTCCCTGGTGGTGGGAGACCCTGGATCCTTGCATGCACTCCCCCAGACCCCTGCCCACAGCACGGCCCACTGATTTTTGGGAAATCCTCCAGACCGACAGACAGCAACAGGAGCCCCCTTTGCTCCCCACAGCAACCTGGTTGGTTCCTCAGAGGCAACAGACAGGAAGAAACATGCTGGCATCATCTCAGAGGTGGAAAAGCAAGTTTCTGAAGTACTTGATGCAGCCACCTAGGAAAGAAATGGGTGCTCCTTGAAAGCTGGGGAAATGGCTGCTAGGCACATCTCTGCCTCCTTGGCTCCAGCCCAAGCATCATCCCCAGCCAGGGACAGTGAGGCTGGGCATGGGACAGCATGTCTGGTGCTCAGGGGTTTCTCCTGCTGGCTTCCCAGTCCTGCAGTACTCCCTGCTGCCTGACTGCAGGGTAGGTATTTTCTGTTCTGGGTCTATTTTTATGGCAGACAAGGGCTGAAAGTCCTTGGCACGTTGTCTCTGCCGCTATCCAGGCAGGTTCCAAGGCTGGCTAGATGCTCCTGACCAGGTGGCATCAGCACCTGGTCCTGCGTAGTGTTGCAGTATTGCCTCAGCCCCAGCCAAGCTGTGGCCAAAGCTGGAGTGGGGGGCAGCAGACTCACTCCCTCAGTCTCCTTGCCCTGATACAAGTCGAGAGTTTAAGAACTTGCTCTCTCCTGCATGCAGTACAGGCTAGCTCAGCCTGCACTGAGTTTTCCCTTCTCCATCTTTCATGACTTCTGAGGTGTACAACAGAATAGAGAAAATAAACTGAGTCTTTCAGAGCTGAAACATAGAAAGTCCTGAAATGTTTTTGAAAAAGCAGCAATGTAAGTCAGTTATATGTGTGCAATTTTCAAATTATTCACTGAAGTCCAAGCTACAAAGTCACCAAGATATGCAAGCACTGCAGATGCGGTCTTCCGCCCCACTCTGAAGGCACCAATATGCAAGCAGCTATAGTTAACTAATGAAAAACAGCATTTCAGTGTTACTGGAAGATGCAAAAAAAGGTGGAGCCTAAGAAAAAAGAATCTTATAAAAAAACAATGTTGAGAATGAGAAACATTACTTGCCAGCTGCTTTTTTTTTTAACTCACAGTGTGATGCAGTAGCACACATTTTAAAGATTTAAAAATTTCTCTTAAAAGTAGCAGGAAAATATATTCAGCAAAGCACTATCTAGAAAATAAGAGATTAAAAGCAATTTCTAACTGAGGATCAGGACCCATATTCTATTTAAAGCAACACTTTCATTATTATTCATAAGAAATCACATGAAAATCAAGCTGGTATGAACACAATAACATGCCAAGTGGCTTGACATTTTAATTCATAAATATATATTTTTTTTTTTAAAAAAAGCACCCTACTGAACAGCCAGGAAGTGTCCTTTGTAGTTCTAAACACAAACACATTTATGAGCTGAAAGTGTGTTTCAGATTTTATTACAAAGCAGGATTCCATATGGCAGCTGAGGTCCAGAGCTGGGATGACTCAGGAAACCGAGAAGATGAAAAGATCAGCACACTTTATTGAACAGGTCTGATGGTTCCTGAAGCACCCTCAGCTTCACAGGTTGAACAGGCAGAATAACTAACTGGCAGAGCTGGAGACACATTTTGCAGTAGCTGGAAGTCATGACTACATTTTTTCAACGACTGGGCTTTCCAGTAAATAAGCACATATTACAATCCAGCCCCTATTAAGGTTTTTTGTATGTGGGATTGTATATAAGGAAATAGGCAATAGGACATATGATTGACTACAGCTGTAAAATGTCTCTGTAGAAAGCAGGTAATAAAAAAGGCCAGAAAATGCTCATGGAACAAATATTTTTATGAGGCTTAGGAGGTTGGAAGCAACTTTTTGAACAGAGTTTTTTTAAGTGATAAGGAAAGCAGCAAAATCACCTGCTCCACATACATGAAAAATAGGCAAACACAGCACTGCTTAAACTGGAAATTACTCGTATTTACTCTTGCCTATATATCTACTTTGACAGTTGTTTTCCTGCCTTTGCTTGCTGAAGCAAAAGCCGACTTCTGTGCAAACCGCCTACAGTAACGGCACAGGGAGGAGGCCATGCCTCCCTCCGAAAGCCTTCTCTGATGGGCTTCAGAAAGTGGGACTTCAGCCCTCAAAAAGGCAGCTGTGCAGTCCGAGTGGAGAGTTCCACCTCCCTCAGGGGAGGAAAGGGCACCCCCACCTTCCCGGAGATGCCCATGGCCACATCCCGTCCCATGCTGCCCGATGGACATCGATGACTAACTAACGGTGAATGAGAAGGTATCTGCTTTATTTTGGGGTATGGAGTGGTAAAAAACATGAGGCTCCTAGTTCTGTTCAATCTAGTGAATTTCTCTTTTTGTTGTGATTTGGAATAAATTATTTCAAAACTTGAAGAATATAATACAAAAGACCTTTGTTTTCCCAAAGAAGCTCTCATCTCTGACTCTTCTTTCACAGTGGTCGCTACGCACAAAAGATCCTCCCCAGGTTGCTCTGTGAGGTTAAGAGGCAATCTTATTCCATATCTAGGCCGGATGATAGGATCTAAAAGCAATCAGCCTTTACAAACATGTCTAAGTGTAGCCAGGAAGACGTGTCAGACTACCAAGCAAAACAGCAAACAAAGGTAGGTCTGTGAAAGGTGTGTGACTGCAGGCCTATTCATCACTGTCCTCAGATCACTAGTGAGCCATGACAAGGATCAGTCTGAACTTGAGTGAGGTCTTTGGGTATTTCTGCAGTGTACGTATGGGCTGCATTCCCTTCCCCATGCAGTAGGCAAGGCAAAGACTGCTCTCTGAAAGAGGCAAACGGTTCCCTCCAGCCGTCTCTGCAAGTCCTCATTTCCTACAGACAGCCAAAACACGGCTCCTTTGGCTGCCCCGCTCCTCAGCACCCTGCTATCCCAAGACAATTTGGCTTTCTTCTCTGCTCAGCACAGGTACGGTGTGCCCTCCACCGCACTTGAGGGGTGGTTGCAGAAGCCTGCTAACTAAGGCATGGCGATGGCGAGCTGTGCCTGGGGCCGGCACGTTGGGCAACGCCACCCTTGGCCCCAGGCACCAGACAGACAGCACGCCCCAGCCACGGAAAGAGCAGCCCCCCTAGCCTGCAAGAACCACAGCAGCAGATGACAGTCAGTCCATCGTTGCCCTGCTCTGGCATCGGGCTTGCCATTTACTGCACCACGTGGGAATGGAGGGGGCGAGGTGGCCAAGCTCCACGGGTGGTGGCATCAGCTCAGCAGGCAGGCTTTGAGGGGAGGGTAGAAAATGCTTCAGCAAACAAAGGGAAATCGTGTACAGATCAGCAGAGCAAATGAAGAAACAAAAGAGCACAGACATAAGGACTTACGCCCTCTCAGGGAGCCAAGAGATGAATGCAGAGGGGGAGGCAGAGGGAAAGCCCGAGAGCCTGTAGGATGCCTGAGCCAAAGCAAAGCAGAAGAAAAGGAGCTCTGGGGAAGCCACCAGCCTGTCTCGAGCAGGGTCAAGCCCCTGATTCAAAGCTCAGGGAGTAAAGAGGGAGCTCTCAGGGAGCTTCTTTAAGCTTTGGTTGTAGCATGCCAGAAGAAGAGAACGTGTGGCCCTTGGTAAAGGGAGGGGGTGGCTGAGTGACAGTCCAAAACCCAACAAAGCCACTGCGTCTACCCTGTCTTGTGTGAATCTGTGGTGCTCCCCAGAAGCTCCCTCTGGCAGTATGATTCGACCAGCATGGATGTGTGACACTCATCAGTGTTTGCATTTCTGCTTCACTGTGGGGAATCCAGATGGGGATGGTAATAGCTTGAGCTTTAAGGGCGTTTTAAAATATCTATATTTTTACAGTGTGTACAAAGAGCTGTTGATGTGAAAGCCCTTGACTTTTTAACATTAAAACTAAGCTTTAAGATTCAGCAGAATGTATGTCTCTGTGTGTTCATAAGGTTTCTGATGCCAAAACACACAGAAAATTAATAGACTGTCACTGAAGAGTCCAAGACTGAGTCTATCAGGAAAAAAGGAAAATGTACTTTGCTTCCTCTCATTTTCACAGTTGTTGCTTTATTTCATATTGCTCTTGGTATTTTAGCTGGCAATCGAGATATCCAAACCCCATTCTTGATCCTTTATTCAGTTCCACAATTTTTATGTGCATTACATCATCCTCTGCTTTGAGTTCTCTTCCCAGCAAGCTCTGATTAGGAGATTTCCTTGCGAGCTTTCTTTTATACCGCTAAGCTTGGAAGCAAAGACAGCCCTCAGTATGCAAATGCTCATGGAAACATGCGGCTGGTGGAAGTGAAAGACAGAAGTCCACAGAGGAAGGAGCTGCAGTTACCACCTTCTGCAAGCCTTTTACTCCTCCCTTAGTAAGGTATTTAGATGAACAAGAAGGGCAGAAAAAAAACAAGGGAAGGGAGCAGCAACATGGAAGAAGCAGGCCTGAAAGCAGCAGACATTTTGGTAGGATTAGGAAGCTTAGACATCTGTAGGCTTCAGCATGCCAAAAGCTATCTTCCTACCTACAGCTGTATGTGTGCCCCTGTGCGTGTATAACGCCTGGGAATCACAGCGAGTGTTTGCATCTCTTCCAATTTTCCATTTGGACCAGCCCACTGAATGCTTTCCATAACCTTTCCAGCTCTGCATTCCTGCCTGGGGCTGGGGGACACACTTTCACATCGGCTTTGGGAAAGGGAGAAAGAGACGAGGAGAACCTGGTCCCGAATTCGGTATTGTCCCTGTGTATGTCATAGGTGGAGAAGGATATAATTTCAATGAGCTGCTCTTTTCACACATTTTTTGTTTTTCCCTTTTCCTGCCTTGTTTTCTGGCTGAACCAGGTCCAGATCTACAGCTAAAGCAAATTCACAGAGCTCTCTGACTTTGGCAAAGCTACCAAAATGCCTATTTGTATCACCAGGCTCGTAATTACCACCTTCTCCTGCCGTGTTTCTCCAAGATACGCAGATTGCATACTACAGAGTCACAGTGCATGGGAAAGCACCACTGAGTTTCCTGGCAATCGCCGCAGTGGTTTTTGTTTAACTGCAGCTTGACCCGGAGCCTATAATTACGGTGGTTTAATTTAACAATATATACAGAGTATTATATAACAACAGTGTGACGATGTGTAGGCAAAGCAACAATACAGAAAAGACTGTATGAGGAGTGGTGAGAGGTCCGTGTGCTGGGGCTGCGGGGTTTGAGCAGACAAAGGCATGAACAATGTTTGGTCACCTTCACTTGCTGCAAGTGCCTGCTCCTGTTCAGCACAGCTGCAAAGCCACCGTCGGGACGCGCCAGTGCTCAGGATCTCAATGCAGACTGAGTCGATGGCAGATGAGTCCAAAAAAGGCCACAGTGGTGGTGGTGCAAGGGATATGCCTGTCTGCTCAGAGAGCACTGATGCCATGCTGAAACCCCCGTCCTGTGTTTGGAGGGTGGTGGGGATGGCCAGGCTGGGCACAAAGAGTACGGATGCTGGCAGCTGACAGGCTCTGGTCTGCTCCAGGAGGTGCCTCTTAGCTCCTAATACCTGAGAAATTTGCAGTCAGTGGATGCCCTTTTTAGATTTTGCCCCAAGGGGTTTCTCCTCAAATCAAATCAGAGGCTGCTAATTCATCTTCATTCCTCTTAGATTCAACAAGATGAATTTGTTGCTCACAGTCTGTGATGCAGATACAATCTGAAAAATTACATTATTACCATTCTTGTCTTTTTTACAAGGGCAGAAATAGCTTCTAGTACTTTGTTTTATTTTATTTTATTTATTTTATTTTATTTTATTTTATTTTATTTTATTTTATTTTATTTTATTTTATGTTATTTTATTTTACATTGTTTGATATTATTTAATCTTACTTATTTTAATTTTTGCCTGTGTATAGTGTTACTCTGTGTTGAATATAGCAAGGACCTTGGCTGGCTTTCCATTGTTCTTTCCATTTTCCTTTTAGCAGACAGACAGCGCTCAGCAGGAAGCACTGTGCACTGTGTAATCGCGACTGCAGATTGAGGGGTGTCCCCAAAAAGGGATCAAAGAGAAAATTCCTGTCATGGCAACCATTAGCACAGGAAGTCTGGACGGCTGAGATGCCGGAGTATTTTGAAACCAGATTAGGAAAGAGATGCAGCTTTTGACATCGATGCCCATGTCTGGGTGCTAATTACGGGGAGGAAGGACTAGCCAGAGGGTGCCAGCCACATATAGGACACACAGAGGTTCTCCTGGTTTCGTCTGGTCTGTGAGGACATCTCTTGTTGCAAGTTTGGGTTCAGCTCTTAATTCTTAGAACATCCCAGGAAGGTCTTTCCTGACACAGTGTTTTCCAGCATCTATCTGGACTTCCAGAATCTCTCTCCTCAGCTTTACCTTCCCTTGTCCTCATGAAAGAAATGCAAACCCCAAAACCTAACCTTCCCTGACGAGCCACGTCCATCTTACTGTCCAAACAGCTGTCTGTTATGGTTTACATGAAGTCTATATGTGAATCCACTTACTCAGACCTTTGTCTATAACATATCAATGTTTGACGTTATTCTCCCAGTTTGCCTCAAGGCTATTCAATTGAAAATATTCTCATCGCAGGCGCCTTAAAGCCTGAGCTTACACAAAAGTGGACATAGCCACAAGCAGATGCCATAGCCTGAAATGGAAACTAGTAAGTAAAGTATTCCTTGTAGAAATTATACCCTTTCAGTGTCCTGAAAGGTAGCACAAAGTGCACTCTGCACTAGACAGGCATCCAAATCTCCATCCAAAGCCAGGTCAAAGGTGAGTCTCACAAATCTAAATCCAAAGCCGGATTTGCACAGCTCTAAATTTAATTCAGTATACCAGTAAATGCTCTCAAGAGCTCAGACATCTTGAATGCAGTGCTGTAGATTTGAACTCCAGGGCACCAGGCTGCTTTTCCCACACAACTCTGCAGCAGCAGCAACAGTAAATCGTGAGTGTGTGATGCAGTTGTGCATTTTTGACAATTTTTTAACCATCAAGTTACTCTTTCTGAGGGCGAGGCTTTGTGATACTGGTGACCAGAGTAAAGGGCTTCACATTTATTCGGCTATGTAACAATCAGTGAAGGTGGTAGAGAGAGCTCAATACCAGCCACCACAGCCAAACCAGAAGGAAGATATGTCAAGCATGTGGGACGTTTGGATAACCAAGGTACAGGACAGAAACCAAATGTATGTGGAGCTTTTGCCAGACAGACAAACACTGGAAGAAAAATACAGTATGACTTATCCAGTTCTTGTTTTTCTCCATTATTTGATAAAGGGATTTTCACTCCATCAGCTTCTACTGCTATCACAAAGCCGCAAGAACTTCTTGCGTGATGAGAGGGCTAGATGATTCAGGAAATTAGTAATGGGTTATGAAGCCTTTCACCTTGTAGGTCATTTGATTAAATAGAGCTCATCGCTATCCAGCTGTTAAACTTTGCCTTGAATTTTTACAAGTGAAAATCAAGGACCTGGCAGTGCCACGTAGTACCAGTTACACTTTGCTGATTCCTCTGCCCATATACAAAGGCAACAGGATTCCAACTTCAACAGAAGTGTGACGCAGAGAGGAGGATCCTAACATGCATTTTTGGCATAGGAAAGACCAAAAAAAGACCATGTATGAAAACTTCGAGTGTCCAGAGTTCACACACAGGGGGATATTGCTATGTAGATCTCTTGCAAAGGAACTGCGGTCTCTTGGGGTAGCACAGAAATATCACCTTATTTTTTCCATCGAGTGCTGTGGTCAGTAGGGATGGTCAAAATCAGATCTTCTTACACGGGACAGGTTTGATACTACATCTGGACTGGGTTTTTTTCATGCATCTGGACAAGAAGTCAAATTATCAAACTTCTTAATGGAATTAGAAGTGCCAAAATAGCTGGTGCCAAAATAGCAAAATATTTTGTTCAAACTTTTCAAACTAAATGAAATGATTCAGAATATCTGAGCCAAAACATCTCTGCTTTCTTTTTAAATTTCTTTAGACTGTGATCTCAAGCGAGTAAGCCCTGACTCCTCAGCATTATCACACATGGCCCTTCCTGAAGGCTGAAAACTGTCTTAGCACAAGCCTGACCACAGAAAAAAAGGCAGTGCAAGGTGTGCCTTGGCCCTTGCCATCACTTCACTCCCCAGACATCCCCAAAAAAGGGGAAAAGCCATTCCAAGCCTCTTGTCCCCTTGCACTAGCTCTAGCCCCTACAGGACAGAAAAGATACAGCTTTGACTTCAGCCTTTATTATTATTTCTGTAATGATGGGTGCATAGGAAATTCAACCCCGCTCGCAACCACCTTTGAAGTCAAGTACTCCCTTCTGATGTAATATTAAAGTTACCAGGACATTGCTGCTTAGATGGGAGCAGTTGCATTCTCCCTTTACAAGGCATAAAGTGATTTCATTGATCCAGTCTCAAGCACAGAGGACCCTTTTTGACATATTTACTTCCAGCCAGGGAGCATGCAAGGAAAACCTTGGAAGAAACTTGCCCCCTCTCCATTCTGGGTGGGCAGGATGGGTGGCTTCCCCCAAAGGTGCTCTGAGTGCAGAAAAAAATAGATTTATCATGAAAATCAGATACCCTTTGCCCATGATCTCTGTACCATTGAGTATGTGGCATGCTGCTGAAGTCTTTACAAAACTGCATTGGAAGGAGACAGACATTTGGTAAGAATAAGGCTAGTTAAAAAAATGGAAAACAAGTTTCTATATGGCCTATATCTGACTATCTGACTGCTCTTCTCAGAGATGTTGTCCCACCCTTCTACTGGGATATACATATAATTGATCCCAAGAAAATCTGGCTGGCATGTTCATTGTGTGTTGCTAGAAGATAATGTGCCATATGAGTCATGCACGAGTGGATAATAAACACAGTGGTTTTTCCTAGTATTTCTGGTCAACAACTTACTGATACTGCAGCTTATACTTAAGAACACTACCATTTTATCGTGCAAGAAGCTTGCTTGAACTACTGTCCCTCTAAGTGTGTTTTCTTGATAATTTCCTATTACACGTTCTTGATAACTGCCTAATTCCATTATTATTCTTCAGTGAAGTGTTTGTCATTTTCTTTTCTTCTTATCTTGAAAGGACTGAGCAAATTTGCAACTGTCTTTTGGTTTTTATGTGGTGAAACATTACTGTCTACAGAAAAAATAGTCAGTTGTAATTATGTCTTTGCTATAACATATGAGTTTTTGTTCTTTCATTCACTTCAGACTTCTCCCTCATTTGTTGATTTTGCTGCTCCCAGACTTCAGGAGAACTACATTTCTTTAAATAGTTGTATCAGAGTAAATATTTCAATCCAAACTGTAGGAGGAAGGAAACAGAGAGAAAGGAAAAGATGCAATAAATACCTCCAAAGGGCAAGTGAACAGCCTCGAGACTCGAAGTACTGTGGTTTCTGTGTTTAGGTGAGGCAATGCACGTCCAGCAGTTTGTAAACAGTGTGGATTTTTCATCCACAATCCAAAGGGCAAATAGATAACAGACGACAGGCTCTGAAATTTGGAATAATGAAAATTAAGTGGTTGCCAAGAGCCTCTGTAAGGAGAAGATCATGACTTTTAGAGTATTTCTCAGTCACACTTTATGTAAAGGACCGATATTGTGGGGCTCCTGCACACACACTTCTTGACCTAACACAAAATTTGGTAAAAATCCTCATTTGGGAGCATAAAACTGAATTCACCCATGCAGCTGCTGACTGCAAACAGCCTGTCACAGCTTGTGGTCATGGTCTCAAGCATCCTTATTCTGCAGAAAAGGTTTGGTCCAGGTATGGGCAGGATGAGGTGTCGTTTCACCACATACACGATGTGCGAGCCTTACAGCTATTTTGGGCTACAGGACACACTGAAGCCATGGGAATGAGCACTGCTGTAAAAGAAATCAAACTCAGCACTGCAGAAGCTGACTTTTCACCCCCGTGGGTGTCACTGAGGAGAAGAAAGGATGTCCGCGAGGTCCTGGGACCCCGTCCAGCTGTTGCAGAAGAGCCACAGGCTTCGTTTCCGATGGCCGTGGGGAGCAGGAAGGGACAGTGAAGTGAAGCACTGGCAGAAGATGGGTGAGGGTCAACAACACGGGTGAGGGGTGGGTGAGTTCTGGGACAAAAGGACATTTGACACAGGGGTTGTCCTGCTGCATGGTCAAGAGGGAAGTTTCCCCTTTCCTAGCTCTCTGCTTGCTTGTTCTCCCCATCCTCTCATGATAGATTTATTTCCACTAAGCTCACACTCAGCTCCAGGATGACTGGGCATGGGGTGAAGAAGGGTTCTGGACAGCAACAGGCAGCTCTTAAACCCTCTGTATGGACACACACATTGGCCTTCTGCCCCACAGGGCTGAGGCACACCTCTGGCAGAGCATCTTCTGTGCCACTTCTGATTTTCGTCAAAACACATCTATCCCAAATCTCCACAGATGCCTCTGTAAGTACCATCTGGCCAGTTCGATATTTTTAACCAAAGCCCAAGGATTTATATCACAAGACATTTTAGGATCATACTAAAGAATTTTTCTTTCCTTAATTTTTAGTGTTTTTCAAGAAACAATTCAGGTACAACCCTGATGTCCTAAATAAGCATCCGATTACTGATCTGTTGCCCCCAAAAGGCAGTGGTCCTAAATCAGAAGGTCCTAAATCATGTCTTGAAGAATGAGTGCCCCCAGTCATGATGGGGAAGGCTGCATGGGAGGTGCAGTCAGCTCTGAACAGGAGAGACAACGCTGCCTGTGACCAGCAACATCCCTAATAGCCTATGGACCACACTCCAGATCAGTTCCCACTTCAGACTATTGCACCTCAGATTTACACCAAATCATTCCAGAAACCGTCCACTCGGTCACTGATTTGGGCTTATTTCACTGTTTCAATCACCCTCCGTGGTTACGCAGAAGAAAACAATGTAAAAAGCAGCATAAGTAGATGTTCAGTTCACCAAAGGATAATTTTAATCTAAAGAATCCTGGTAATTATTTTAAAATCTATATACCCAAATGTGATTGGACTTATTCTTGACAGCAAGAATTTACAGTATCTTCAGCCATACCTGAGGGATTTTCTTGCCAGATTTTGTACAGAAACCAAAAGTGACAGAGCTATTATGTTGCTTTTAATAGAAATAATCTCAAAACTCATGAGCTACTGTCTTCATAAATATTTATTACAAAGTTCCTATTTGAATGTGATTAGATCTTAAATAGCAGTGTTCTGAAATACCATCCTTGGCTAAGGAAAATTTCAATTTTATGACAATAGCAAGTTTAAAAAGTTGTACTTGTCTTTTCCTTTTTTAAGAAGGCAACTATAATATTATTCAGAATAAATGCCTCTCTACCATGTTATCTTTCTGCTTCTGTTTCTCTGAGCACAGAGAAATTAGGCTTTGGGGAGAGATTTTGGGTTGTGAAGTACTGACCCAGTGTGTTTTGGAAAGTGGGCACATTCCATTAAAGCTTATTCTGCTTAAATTCCTGTATCAGATTCATTTTCTTAGGTATAGCCGTTGCTAATAAATTGTGTAAAAGAATCTAAGCCCCATTTCCCAGTAGCTCTTAGCACTGTTAATGGCTTCTACTATATTTATTCCTTTTTTCACTATTGCAGATCCCAAAGGCTCTCTTCAGGTGACATTTTGGCTCTGGAGAAGTGAACCACTAAGCTCACAATAATTATTCCTGCAGATACAGAAGGTAAAGCTCCTGATCAAGGTCTAAAATGACAACAGGGAACATGTGAACCATGAAGAAGAGAAATATTCCAAACCAGAGACATATATTGTATTCAAAAAAGGACAACCCCTTTTTTAAACTTAAATTTTATAATGCATGAATGTGTGTCAGTTTGCTCAAAACATCACTATTATTGGATATTCATGCTTTTGTAGACATAGATGGAAAAAAATCGCACATATTATATATTAATTATTCCTGCTTAAAGAGTCTGGAGGAACAAGAGGAAAGAGCTGCATGGGACAAGTTTTCAGAGTCTTCTCAAATAGAGGAGAGACAAGAAAAATAATAAATACATACAGTCATTTTGAGGCAAATGGCCAACTCGGGGCTGTTATATAAATAATGATAATGCAGGCCCTCAACTGCAATCGTGCTGCAGATCCCAGCTAGGGGAAAAGCATACTCTGAGCAGAATGAAGAGAAGAATAGCTCCAAAGGGAAAAAAGTATGTATGGTTTGAGTTTAAAACCAGAGCTCATTTACATTAAGAGATCAATCAGTGGGAAAATACATTCTGCAGTGCTAGCCCATCAGCGAGCAAGCTAATTGAATGCAGAGCGAGCAAGAGCATGGGTGGCCTCTTTCCTCTTTTATCTGCACAGCAAAGCCTGCAGCAGCTCCAAGATCCCCCTCTCTGCAAATGAAGCACCTTCAGACGGGGCAACCATCCGACTGAGCCCGAGGAATTTTATCTGCACGTGCGTAGTGCCTTTGAAACCCATGTGCCTGCTTCTGAGCAGGGCTCAGCCATCATAAAAGTGGCTGTGGCTCACAGCCACCCAACCTTTCGCTACCATGGGTGTCTGATCCCTTGGCCATGCGGGGTGGGAGTCAGGGCAGCCACGCTGGAGCTGGAGCTGAGGTGGCTGCGTCCAACACACGGAGCTGTGAGCTCCCTAAATAAACACGCTTACATAGCATGGAAAATCATCCCATCTTTCCCCTAGGTTCTTTTGGCAGGAGCGCTCACAGGAAATATCCTGTTAGTGGAGATAAAAGGCTTGATTTACTCTGTTCCTGATAATGCATAATTGCTTAATCGCAAGCACATAATTAAACTCCATTGGGAAGGTTACAGTGACAATGATTGCCAAGCAAAGATGAGTTCCCCTAGAGAGGCAATCTTTGCATCAGCTGGATTTTTTTATAATGGGAACAAGGGGAAACGCACTAAAAAGCCTGAATGTTTGGCAAGAGCTGTGGAGGCACGTGGCAAGGGAGGCTGGACACAGCCGGAGCAGCACCAACAGAGGGAGAGGAGATAAGCTTTTAAACTAATCCCTTCACTAACTGAGCTGCTGGTAGAAGCAACCTCTCTGGAGAAGCACTTTTTGTGTCCTGAGGAGGCCACCAAGCTCAGCAAGCTCTAGAGAAGAATCCTCCAAGGCACCAAGCACCCCCCAGTTCAAGCCAGCACAGGGACCTACCTGGCCCCACCACCCCAAGGCTGCGCTGGCACTGCTGAAGGTTTTTTGTGTGGATGGCAGGGGGACCACTAAGCCCAGCGGGCTGAGGGACCACCACTGGGCAGGGCAACTGTAGCAGATCCACCTCTAAACCAGGGGGAGCCACAGCTTCCCAAGGCAAAGAGACCACCACCTCCTAGGGTGCCCAGACTGGCCCCCAGTGTAGGAAACAGCCTGAAAGGAGCAAACAGAAGGTTGTTCCTCCCAGTGATGGGAGGCAATTTTGCAAACTGGTAAATGAGTCACGACTTCTCTTATTGAAACCTGCTCTTCAGTCATCTGGAAGCCAGCGCTAAAGATATTTTTTAATTCCTTTGTCATGTAAATTCTGTGTCACTACTGCATTAGGCACCCACCACAAAGGAACAGTAGTTCGCTGAGACCATCAGAGCCTTGTGTGCATGTCCACAATTCGAGGCTTCCTCAATAACTGCATAAATGAATGAAGTCATGTGTGCACATGGAAGAGCACTGCATTCATTTTCATCAGTCATGATGAAGGAAGTCGGAGAAGTTAGTCAAGAAACAAACCAAAACAAAACCCTTCAGTACACAAGAGCTGCTGTGTTCCTAAGAAAGAGAAGACAGTCAGTTCCAGTTTGGGGGAGCCAGTCTGTAAGCGCAAGTAAAGAGCGCCTGCAGAGCAAAAGAAGAAAAATCTCTGCTTCAGAAAATGGTGCTTGCTTTGAGCTGGCAAGAAATATTTCAGTAACAGGTTGTGGAGAATGTAACTTCAAAGTTTTGAAGTCGACGGAATTTTGGAAGCAGTTGCTGAAATTTGTATCCAAAAGTGATTTAACTTCCCCAGTAAGTGATGTGTACAAATGGCACACACCACTAAACCACATATGCACGCAATGTATGAATTCCCACATTCTTGACTTCCCATTCCAGCTTCAACATTTTTTCCAGTGCAAAAAGAAATGAATCAAGCTTGCAATAGGATGTGTGTATAAATGCCAAAGAAAAAAATTAAAATCAGCTGTTATTTGAAAATTACTGAGCCTGGAGTACTTTGTTTAGATACTTAATGCCCTCGTAAATCCTGTACACCATTGTGGGTAACCAGCTAAAGGTGGAGCTCTTTAAGCCAAAGCTATTCCAGGTTTGTTTGGCTTTTTTGGTAGTATGACCTTTTATAGTGACCCAGATGGTTATAAAATCATCAGGATCCATGGGGCAAACTGTTCTGCTGTGAACTGATTTCTTGTGGTATGGTAATTCAGCCATTTTAAAAGCATTCTCGTTGCTCCTGCCAAAGAAGAAATGTTTTGGACAAAAAAGAGAAAATGTGGGGACATGCTGGAGAATACATTGCCCAATATTTTTCTTTGCCCCAGCTTGCTCTGCTAAGAAAGTGAGAATTGCTGGGACCATATGGAAGCAGAATGGCAACAGCCTGCAATATATGAAAGGTTTCTGCAGCAAAGCAGAATTCCTCTCACTCAGCCTAAAAGTACAACCAAAGTGTCTCACTCAAAGTTTTTAGGAGAGATCTTTCTTTTGAGGGCTTGTCAGCATAATTATGTCAAGAACAAATTTACCAAAACAAATCTTCACTTAATGAATGTTGGTAGCTGTCATCTTTAAAACTGTTTAGCTACAATACAGGAAGAGAATAAGACAGAGAAGTGTTACATCTTGTTTAATACCCTAAAAATAACACCATCACCCTGCTAAATAAGAAGGGACATAATGGAACACTTGGAAGAAAAACAGGCAGTCCTTTTTCTCTTGATACTATTTAGAGTGAGTTCATCTGTACCTGTATGAGGAGATTAAATTGTAGTGCAGGATGTACAGGCTTGAGCCTCATCTCAGCTGGTGGGGGATTCTCTCTGTTACCTATTATCCCCCTTCTTTTTTTTTCTTTTTTTTTTTCTGAAGACATTCCTGTCTTCCTCAGGCACATGAGAAGGTGCGTGTGCCCAATCACCATGAAACATGTAGAAGCCAGGAAGGTAAGAGCCAGCCCAAAAGCAGAGCTAGAGGAAGCTGCATGTTACCTTCTGCATTGCAAAAGCAGCGTAGCCATCTGCTGTGTTTCATTTCCATGACCATGTCCTCAATCCTTCCTTTCAAGGGGAATTAATTTGCTTCAGGACTCATCCCAGCAGTAAGGTGAGGAAAGCAGCGTATGCTACAGCCAGTGTCTACCTGGCCTTTGCCTATTATAGGGCAGGAAAGTGGATGTGAGTGTCACAGTGGGAACAGGGAGGAGAAGGGCATATTTTTCAAGCAGAGCTGCATGTGTTTTACTCCCTTCCTAGTTCCCTCACACTTGCATTTCTGCAGGCTGCTACCACCTACTGCAACACAGATAACAGCCAGCAAGAACAAGCACGTTAGAGGTTTTGGGCCCAGTAACCATACCGCTGGCAAACAGGGATGCTGTTATTCAGTGACCTAAACCATATGATGTTGGGCATGGACCCTGAACCTACCTGCAGCCTGCTGGGCATCCTTTTATGATACCCCAACAAAGTAGTCACAAACCATTTTAAGGTAACAAAACCCTCCTGGGAGAAAATGCAGCAGCACTGCAGTCAGTTGCAATCGCTTACCATGACTAGAGTTTTGCTCCTAGGGAGATGGGAACAGGACCTGAAGTGTCAGGGCCCACTGAAATACCTCATGGTGGACATCAATGATGCAAATGCAATTAATACTTCTGCCTGGTCTATAATGACTCTGCTCCCCTAATGCAGTAGAGTGGCTAGAAGAGCAACCTCTCTAATGGCACATAAACACTTTTCAAGTGGCTGTCCTATTAAGGTTATGCAAGACCGAGGGCAGTCCTCTGCAACGTGATGTCAGCTCTGGCTCCTGGCCTGACACGCAGTTACACAACAGGACAAGGCGAGGGGAGAAAATGGAGATGCTCTGGAGCTGTCAATTTTTTGAAGTACAGTTTAAGCACATAGTTTCTATTGTCGTCACTGGCAAAACGTCAAACGAGTAAACAGCAGTGGGGGGAGTTAAGGTTGATCTAAGACATGCTGGTTTTTTTCCTTTTCTTTATATTATTCTTTATTCTTCTTTTCATGTATCTGTCCTGACTTTCCCTCTCAGAATCTTGGCAGGGGAGCAAAAGAAGCTCAGAAGTACATAGCTTACGACTGAGTAAGGCTCTACTGAAGGCAGGGAATCTCTTTTTTTCAGTTTTTCATGGTTTTTCTTACTTTGTGCTTGAGCTGTTAGGCTAGAAGCCCTCCTGATATTTAGCATTCCTTCCACACTGCTTAATTTGTGCTGGTTGCAAGAAGCACGTGGTAGGCATTTGGGGCTGGCATTGGTGGAGATGTGCTTGTTATCACAAGCAGGGAAGGGAAATGTCACTGTCATGTTGCACAGCCCAAGAAAAGGGAACAAAGGAATAAACACAAACCTTTTTCCTCACTGCCCACGTAAGCCCACTGCAGTAGAGCAATGAATGCTGAACAGATGTGGAAGCGTGTCTGAGGTGGAGGAGACCCTCAGGTGCCATCCTTGTAGGATAGGTTGCACTGCTCTCTCTTCCCAGTGCTGTTTGGAGAGATCAGGGCTCTCAGCCGAGTAACGGTCCTCTTTCCCACATTAGCCAGCCTTTTTGAAGGCTTTTTTTGTCCTCACTTGATTTAAAACCATGTCAGTGACCCTGGCTGAGGAGGAAATTGACCAGGACGAGTGAGGTCTGTGTGCTTCTCAGGGCACCGATGAAGCCCTGCAGAAGGATGTCCCGTGGTTGCTCATAGGGCCAACGCTGCGTGTATGAACTATGGATTGTCTTTGCTGGTGCTGGTTAGCGAAGAGCAGCTCTCCAGGCAGTGAATGCAAGCCCTGTCCTCCACATGGGTGGACATGTGGGCACTGGCCTTGCAAGCAGGTCTCCACACCACAAGTTGGGCAGAAGAGTGGACTGGCAGCATGACCACAGGCAGGAGAACTAAGACCCACAACACACACCATCTTAGCATGGAGAAAGACAGAGAGAGAAGAGGGATAGCATGGCCCAGGCTCTATGGTCCAGCTCTTGGACTTGCTACCCAAAGGGAAGGTCTCTGCCCAGCCAAGCTCTCTGGGAAGCTCCCAATAGCCGAGAGCCATGTGAAGCCCAGGGCAACCCAGCTGCCCCCCAGAATGGTCCCAGCCTGCTACTTAATTCCCTTATTTTTCCATCAGCCTCTATAAAGAACTTGACTGTTCATGCAGTCACTCAATCAGGAGACTGCATTTGGCTGACATGTCTGAGTCTTATCTACTCATACATGTAGCCGTCCTCTCTGCTTATGCCCAGATTAGGACTTGTCAGAATAAAGCTGCGAAACTTCTCAGACAAAACTGATATTGGTAATGAAAGTTTGACTTGTAAGCACTCGTAAAGCTCAGTCTGAACTAAATCTTTTGTCTACAAATATTTCCTACAGTTTTCTGTCTTTGTGTATCTCTGATACGTGCCAGCTTGCATGAATTTATTTTGGTGACATCCTGGGAGAAGACACCACAGGAAAACCACTCAGCCAAAGATTTCCCTGTAGATGAAGAAAGTCAGACCTGGAACCCAAATCTAGCTATTCTGTATGAAATGGGAGAGAGCAAAGCGTTGGATCAGAAAACCCCTGGAGTTTTTTGGAATGTTTGATCCTGATCCGACCCGTGTGGCTTAAGCCTTTGTGGCTTATTGTATGTCTTTTTATGATGAAGAAAATATGCAGCAAAACCAGGCCTGTATGGTCAGGATCCCTGGAAGTAAATGCATTAAAACAGAATAAATAAATTCAGAAAACTGGCTGTCTTCCTTTTTGCTCCAAGTTACTTCCTCAACATCTGCCTTAACTGTGCTTGGTAACAGAATTTTTCCACAGGGTGTGTATTTTATACTTTGACAACTTGGTACAAATATTTTATTGTCAGAATTGGGACACAGTTACGCTTGCAATCCAGCTACCTATTCTGAACTGCATGTGTCTGAACTTGTGCCTGTCTACGAAAAAACTTAAGCTTTTCTCTTCTCCCTCTAGTCCTCACAACTCACTTGGGACCAGCAGTGTCATTCAGGGAAAACAGACCTTCTCAGAGAAAAGCAGTTTGCTTTCTCCTGCTTTACAAAAAGAACTGGATTTCTCTGAAGCAATACGAGTTCCTTGCATTTAAAAAAAAAATCAGTTCCACATGAATGTTAATGCTACCTCCAAATGACGTGTGTGTGTGTGCAGAGTGCCTTTGAAAGAAGCCCTTCACAAAATCTGTTTGCATCAGGGAATGCAACTGGTGGACTTCCATGTGAATGTTGCTATTGTTTTAGTCTCCGTCACATTTGCTTTTCCAGTCAGTCTCAGATGTAACTTCCCAACCACAAGAAATTGTTTTGAGTTGTTGGCAGTCTAATTCATCTAGATTTTCTTTGTTTACAGGAAGATTTTAGTGTCCAATGAGAGGACGGGCTTTTATTGCCAGCTCTTAGTCACTCTGTGGCAAAATGCAGTCAAGAGAGTAGATTTCCACAGGTCAAGGTCCATCGGAGAGGAGGATTTTTGTTCAGGTTACTGGCTTTAGCCTAGCAGTAACTTTATCACGAAGCATCCACACTGTGCTTGGAAAGAGCAGGACTGAAGTAATCTGGTGCTAAACTAAGCTGCCAAGTCCTCAGCCCCACTTGTATCCCATTTCTTCAAACTACATGAGCACAAACCTTTGTCTACCCTCCTGCCCCATGGCAGGCTGAGCCACACTTATGTCTGCCCAACCTCGCACTTGTTTGTCTAACCTGTTCTTTAAGACCTCTGATGTTGGAGAGGCCACAGCTCACCTCAGAAAGTTATTCCTGCTTTTGTCTGTCCGCATAGTCTCCACTTTCTAACCTACATCTCTTTTAGGCAGTCTAAGATCCTCAGCTTGTGGGAAATGAAATGAGCTCTGCTGACACCAGTGAAGTTTCACCATTAAAAATGCTTTGAAGATATGACCTAGTACTGTCAAAATTCAGTCCTTTCACTTCCCTCTTAATTTTTCTCTGTTCCTACTCTTTATCTCTTGATAGATTCACAATGTTCCTTCCACTCACTTTAACATCTAAGCAGTGTGAAAGTTCTGACGCTCACTCCTACATACCATCATCAGCATTCAGCTCTCATTTTCTGTTCATATTTCTAAAACTTTCAGATCTTTGTCTTCACACATGCCCACTACAGCATTCTGCTGGGGATCTAAAAAACACATCAGACATATAAAGAAGTTTCTGAGATCATCTTCCAGTCTTGTCTTTCTGAGCAAATAAATCTTCTCTTTGTGACCCTCACCTGGCTTCTGAAGTTCAAATTTTCAGACACTACCTTTAATACCACTCATGGTGCAAGAGCTCAGCCAGTTCCTCTGTTATTATGTGTCCTCCCACCTCCATAATGACGTCAGCCTCTGGTATCCATTTGACATGTTGCCTAAAAGATACCTTCACATTTTCTTCACTGTGTCCTTTTTGAATGCACAGCTTTCCAGAGGTGTCCCTTAAGGCTGTTCTGTGTGATCTCAGGCCTTTCCTTAAAGCCCACTCTGACTGACTGCAAATTTCTAATTGGAAGATACAAGGTACTACTACCTTTTTTAATTAACTTGTTTGACAAGTTTGAATACAATTAGAGCACAAATCATTGCCAAATGCCCAGGTGCACGTGTGCTAACTTTTGCAAGAATGATTTCCCTATCACTGCTGCTTTAATCTTCCCCCTGCTTCTTCTAATTCCTTTGTTCACTGAGTTATTAGGTCTTGTCTTGAATTAGCAGCATGTGCCACATAGGTAAGATCATTCACTGTCCGTTTTCGCAGATGCTCACATCTCTGCATTATTTCCCACCTCTTTCTGGGTTGTTAGTTGCATTAGAAGTCCAGCATGGCCTAGGAGTTAGCTAAAATCCCCACACCTCAGCCTGCATCTTGTCATGATGTCTCTGGGATATTCTTCCTATGTGCTCCTAGATTCAACAGTGCAGAGTACGGCCAATGTCTCGTAGACATGGTTCAAATTTTGCGCACCACCAGTTGTGCACAGGCAGACAGTGCTGGCACCAGCAAGGCACTCTCCTTGGGGAAAAGGCTGCCTTTATCTTTTGACCAGTGGGTAAGATACAGACACGATGAGCAAGTCTTCCTTAGGTTTGCCCTGAGGACAGCTGACAGTGGGGTCTTGTCCCCTGACAAGGGGAGCTCCGAACCATAGAATTTGCATTTGGTAGTGCTTCTTCCAGCCTAAGTTTTCCTTCTATGCAGGCTGTTTATTTGGCTGTTGTTTGGCTGATTGTTTACTTTTGGACTTTGATTGAACAAAATATATTAACATTTAGCATTTATGCAGAACTGCTTACAGGTAGCAGTTTGCAAAAGATTTAAAGACAGAGAAATTAGAAACTTGTCCGACAATCTGGTTGGTCATAGTCCACATGCTCTCCAGGTATTTTTAGGTTTCATTCTTGCTGGATTTACTGTTTATTTTGTCCTAGCTGTAGCTCTACATAGTCTTGCTTTGTCCATTAGGCTCTGCATCTATTGTTATACACACCTATTGTGACTCTGCTGTAATCTGTACCTCTGCATGCCTTCACTTGCTTTCCTGCTTCATTTGTTTCCTGTGCCTTCATCTGATATAATTAATCACTTCACCAAAAGAAACCTGATACTGATACCCTGCCAATACTTAGGCAAGTACCCTAATCCAGAGAGAATACTGGACTTGTTGAGAAGGCACCCACAGTGACAGGGCTGCTTCAATGGGAATGTTTGCCTTCAGGGACTGCTGGAATGACAAGGGATTACAAAACAGGCCAATGTTGGCAAGTGGCATGTAGGAACAGCAGATGTGCTCACTTATCTCTACCGAAGATGCAGTCAGCCTCACATTGCTTCCTCCATCCATCTGAAAAACCATCTCTGCAAGGCATCCACAAGCAGTTATACATCAATGAAAGCCAGGCTTGTCTAGTCCTTTCAACCCTTGCAGGGAAGAAACGTTCAGAAGGCTACTGAAAAACTGATGAAAACACTTCTGCTTTGGGCCATGAGCAGAGAAACCTGGAATCAAAGCAAAAAAGCTTCTTTCTATTTTGTTCTCTGCCTGCAGAATTGGTGGATGTCTAAACGAGAACAATATGTACTGGCAGCATGGCCCGCGCGCCGGCATGGCTCGGGGCAGAGCTGAGCCTGGCTGCCGTGCCAAGTAGCCTCATGCACCAGTGATCTCTGAGATCTGCTCCCCGCAGGAAGCTGAACGCCACAAAAATCTCCTCCCCCACACCCTCCCCACATTTCTCAAGAGCAGGCCAGATCCTCCTTATTAAGCAGACTGTCTTCCAGGAACATCAGGGTTTACCCTGAAAATGGAGGAAACTGGAACTGCCACAAATACGTTGTTATTTGTAGCACCGCTGGCAAAACAGTAACGCACATACAAAAGCAAAGCAAAATGTAAGCATTTTCGTGCTCCACGTGAATGCACCTCAACACGCTGGTAGCATCGGCATTTTCTTCTCATGCTAGGAGGAAAAACACTGTGCAAGCAAACTAGGTGGGCCTCACTGCCAGCGGAAGCATGTTATTGTGAGCACAAATACAGAGAAGAATGTTTTCACCTGCTGATGTTAGGTTCGAGAAACCCTGGCAAAAAAAAAAAAAGAAATAAAGCTCTCTGTGGCCAGCGCCTGCTATTCAAAGAAGAATGCTGGACATGTCAACACAGGTAGCTGGACCCTTATGAGCGGTTAGATGGATTTGGCTGAATTCAGGTGGTGTGTAGGGGCTACAAGTAACTCGCTTGTAAGAAGACATGAATCAAAGTTTGATCCTCCTTTTAGACAGTCACATATGACAGAGCCAGGGTAAACTTGGTTATTTCAAACATACCTTTGAGTTTGGCCCACTGAGTCCATTTACTTTGGCTCTTTTCTCAGGATGGTTTGAAGACTCATCGTGTCTTGTAGCAGGGCTTTTTTTGCAATGTATTACACTGAGAAGGTCAGAGAAGTTGCAGTAACACCTTGAAGTTCCTCTCTGGGATCTCTTCTTAATGCTTTCCATCCCCTGCTCTTCAATTGTACAGGCAATTTGCACAGGCCTTTAAAGAAGAAATTACACTATTGTTTAGCGAAAGCACAATGCCAGAAGTGAGTAATAAGCTAAACAATACCACCTCTTTATTCCAATGGAATATGCATGTATGCCATTTCAAATTTCCGACTTCTTATTTTCCATTTTTGTAGTGTTACAAAGCTTTGGAAACTGCACTGTAGCTTCTGAGGCCCATGTGCTGCAGAAAGTTTTTGCAGTAAAACAACTTTGCTTGGCAGTAGGTTCATTTTCCTATAAAATCAGTCCGACCACTCACCAAAATGAGACCAGTTCAGGAATGTCCTCACCCTGCTGTCACACAGAGCATAAGCCTTATCACTCCTTGACATGCCAATTGCCTGCATGCCCATCACTCTTTCTAATGAGCTCTTAGGTGAAGAAGACACTGCGTGGTTATGACCTGTGAAATCAGAGTCCCAGATCCTCTGTGGTATGAAGAAATGGACTGAATGCTTATTGTGGGCTCTACTGATTGCTGTGGCACACAATGAGACTTAGAGTGCTTGGTTTAGACCTTCTTCATAGTGGTTTTGCAAATGCTTCAACAAAACATGATACAAATTTCCTGCAGTTCTTTAACAGCTTCTGCACTTGTGTTCATCTCATTTTTAAGAACCAGCTACATAGCTGAAATTATTAAACTGTTGAGTAATAAAAGCACAAAGCCATATGCAGGTTAGGTGAAAGGTCTGCCAAAAGGATCACATTAGGGAACAAAGTGACAGGCAGGCCCCACAGAGGAGGTAAAACCAGGCAAATCAGAATCACCAGCTTTGTCTTTTTAAAGCTATTCATCCCAAGATATGCAAGTGCATTTGGTCTGTGTTTGGGTATTGGAGTAACACCTACGTACACGAGCAAATACACCTTGAAATGCACTAAAGAACAAGGACCAGTGGGAGGTTATAAAGAGTTTTTAAGTGATGTATGGATCTTAGACCTAAAGCAGGGGACATTCTCATTTTCTCTTTTCTTGTCTATCCATCTCTTTTTTAACTCACACTTTCCATGGAAACTAAACATTGCTGAGACTTAAGCACTAACAAAAAAAAAGCTTGATTTCATGGAAGGCAAGAGATGCTCTATTATGCCATCTCTGACTCTCACACCATGACCTTTTTTATGGAGGAAATTACAATGAATGGAAAGACTTGCTCGCCCTTGTGCAGGACTCAGCTCTGCTTGTGCCCTTGGCCTCTTCCTGGGAGGAGAAAGACAGCCCACTGCTTTTGACATTTATGATGCACCAGGGGGAAGAGAGGCAGTATAATATGATAAAGAACCATGAAGGCAGTAGCTGGCACCTCCAGCAATAACCTTCTGAGTGGTGGGACAGAAAAAGTAGGAAGAAGCAGACGAGTTACCTCCTAAGATCTGGGGTGGTTTGGAAACAACAAAAGAAAAAATCTTATCAAACCAGATGCAAAGTTGTGAGGCCTGGGGAAAGAGGAAGGGACTGCAGAGGGGACTGGGAGGGGAAAAGTTTCCTTGCTGTGTGGAACAAGTTTTGATGCTATAGATCTGTGACTTGCTTGAAGTACAGCCTTTCTGTATACTTCTGCCAGACTGTCAATATTGGGCTCAAATAGGAGAAAATACTGCAAATCTTGACAACCAACAGTCACACTGCTCAGATATTTTGATGTGTTTGGGCTGTGGCTTCTAATGCTTGAAGAGCTGCTCCCTTCACTCCTGGAGCCAGATAATGTTATTGCAGAGGTGGGAGAGGGACACTCTGGTTTAGTGCATGCAAAGAAAGAGGATATTACTCACTGCCACTATGAAGCAGAGACATTTTTGGGAAAAGAGTGGTAGATACTGTGAGCTACTCCATTCCCCTGAGTCTTAGGGCAGGAAGTAATCCAAGGATGACAGAATAGTAGAACAATTTCTGCCCTTCGTTACTATCACAGAATGTTCTGAAGAGATGCAGAAGACAATTAAAACCTGAATGTATTTCCTGTATCTCGCCCTCAGAACCGAAATGCTCATACAATATAGACAATATGCCTACCAAGCACCGACTTCACTCTTCCCTGCCATCTTCCTCCACTACATTTCTCATTTGTTTATAAGAACAGATTGTCCTTGTGAGATGTCTCTGAACCTGGCAATGCCTAAGAAACACACTGCTCAGTTATAAAAGTGACAGTCATGAACACCAGAGCTGGCTGGATACGTTACACGCTCAATTTATCCAAAATGTAATTCAAGACAGGCCATTTATTCAGTTCAACTACATGTAAATCAGGGCAACTCTGTGCAGGAATGCGCAAGATCAGGAAGAAGGCTTTAAGTAGTGTTCATTCATGTTTGCACATGTCTTCTCCACTTATAGGGAAGTACAATATGCTAGGGATTTTCTTGGCCAACTGCTTTAAGTTGCTTTAACTTACTATCTGCTAGATAAACACAATAAATCACAAGCTTGTTTAAAGGTAGAGCAAGCCAATTTCTCTGATAAGCAAACCAGCCTCTGCAAAGTTATTTCCTTTTGATTCACTCTTGTTTGCCCACTGCAAACCCAAATCATGTGGCATTGAATGAAAGAGCAGGATTAGGAGTGAATAGTATAGCAATTTAGTATTTCTTCCATCATCCATAGATGTAGGCAAAAAAAGCAGATGTTGAGCTGCGTGTTCGACTACCCAAAGACAACTACACTGTCCTTGGTTTGTATTTTAGCTCTTTCTCCTTGCTCTCACCTCATTTCTCTCTTTATCTACCTTGTTTTAGCATGTACCAGCACATCGATCTGTAGTGCAGGAACCGTCATTTGTAACCCTTTGGGAGTTACTGATCTTGCATAGATGATAACAACCTCCATTGACTAAAAACAGCCAGGGAAAAAGAGAGTTGAGTCCACCATGTAGGGAAGGATGGGGCCTCAGGGCAACATAGAAGAAGCCTTGCATGTCTCCAGGCTGCAGAAATGGTCAGGTTAGCCACACAAGTGGTTGGGTAAGTCTGAGGGGGCATTCAGACCAGAGCAGGTGGGAGAGACCAAGGTATGACAGGGAGCCCACGTGTCCCCTTTGCAAAGAGGCAGAAACAGCCCCTGCCCACACTGCCTGCCTGAGTAGGAGACTTGCAGAGACGGGGGCCTCAGGACTGCCAAACACAACCCTCAGGACTTCACCACTGTCAAGCTTCTCTCAGCCTTTACTGCCAGGTACAAGATCCTCTGCACCTGAAGAGCTCAGGTTGATAATTAATGAGAATTAAGCCATGCAGAAGGCATAAAACCCCACATTAGAAAGCTAGTTTATGACACCGTTCATTAGGCAATTGCTCAACATCAAAAAGAGACAGCCCAATGTGGCATTTCCATTACCTGGTTTTATTATACTGAAGGATTTTATAGCGCATGTACTCCCTGCTGGGAAATGTGACTTCTGAACAGCTCCTTCACCCTCCAAGGGCGTTACCACTCTCCCAGTTTTCTGGAAATGAGTCTTACATTCAGAGAGCCTCTAGAAAGACTTTGACTCATGCACCTACACAGGAAAAGAGGGGTTTTCACACAGGAGAGGAAAAGACATCCTGAGCCCTCACATGATTTTGGAGGAAAAAACCATCCCACCAGTTCCCTTTAGCATGGAGTTCCTTAATATGCTGACACTCATATTCATTTCCATACTCCCACCATGATATCTTGGATGCTTTCCTAGAGGCAGTGTGAGAGCCAAGGAAGAACTCACTGCTCTCTGTCATCACCCACTAGAAAGGAAGAAGTGGACAAAAAGGTACTGTGATGTTTGAGACGTTGTGAGCTCAACGGAGCATTGCTGCTCTCCTGGGAGGAGGGGGCATGGCCCAACAGAAACACTGGCCATGCACAAAATACACAAAACCATTTAAATCCTTGTATATGTATATGTATATGTATACGTATACGTATACGTATATGCATATGCATAAGTATATGTATAAATATGTTTATGTGTATGTGTATATGTATGGGTATATGTATATACATATGTATAGATGTATGCTACAAAACATGAGCTACAGCTAAAGAGACTTAAAAGCAGAGGAACAAACTGTGAAGAAGGAGAACAGGGAAAGGAAAACTCTGAAAAGGGGCAAAAAGGCCTTATTTAGGGTAGTTGAGCACTATAAAAATGTCTCGTTTTGCCACTTTGCTAGAGGGAGGAAGATAAGAAAGCAAGTATTATATTATTCAATTGATAACAGTTGCAAATGTGAAACAGATTAAAAGTATGAGTCACTCCCATTCTCATGGTCAATTATCGAAGTCTTCTGGGGCAGCTAATACTAGAAGTTGGTGCAATTACACGATCCGTAGTCCTTAGGGTGACACTAGTTATGAGCAGTCAGACCTCAGCCCATCACGTGTGGGAGATGGAAAGGGATTTCCTTCCCTCACCCAGCCGAGGGGCTGGGTGTGACGGTGGTGCCACTGCCTCTCTGCCCTCCCTCTGCCAGGGCAGGGGAAATGCCGTCCCCATTGTGGAACCTCAGCGCTGCAGAGGAGTATCAGCGCCACTGTCCACCCTGGTTTTTTTGGAAGAGGAGTATGGAAAAGAGATGGAGCACAATCTTAACTCGGCTTTGAGCCCTTCTCTCCCTAGATTTGGATGCTTTTGAGTGTTCATGTTTGATGTTTTCCAGAGCAAGAGGAGGGAAGGGGTGGGCAGAAACCAGAATTTGTCTTCTCATCTTTTTTTGCCTCCCTTCAGTAAATACAGGGGCTTTTGGGCCAGTTTCTCAATGGGAACAGGAATCAAGACAGACATCTCAAAATATTTCCCTGTGGTCACTTGGGTACCTACAGCGGTCTTGGTTTCTTGAAAGAGCATAGAGGTAATTCCATCCCTCAGAAAAAAACCCAGCCGTGTCTTCACTGTGGCTCTCATGAAGGAGCAGCTCCACTCAGTCATGTCCATTCAAAAGTAGCTACTTACAGCACACTTCCCCTTCCTTCCCTGGACTCTGAGGCTGCTGCTAGCTCACAGCCCAGCAGCTAAGCACAGAGGCTCGGCTCCTCTTTCTGCAGCTGCCCTGGACCAGTGGAATGGAAGAAAGACACACAACGCAAAGGGAGTGTTTGCACGTACACAATATCTTTACCAGCTAGGAAGTCTGGTTGCCCTTTGACAGCTTCAACTCCTTGCACAGAGAGTTTCATCATGGATGCTTTTGCAGTGAGGGCCTTTGAATTGAAAAGGAGTAACACTTTTGACTGAGTTGTGTTGCAACACCGTCTCCCTTAAATAGCCACAAGCCCTTATCATTCCTATCCCTCTATTTTATTCTAATGAGGTGTTACCCCTTTACTCCTTTTGCACATTTTGGCAGGGAGAGGATCTGTTAATTAGCCAGACGTTGCATTTTTAGTGGAAGTCTGCTGCAAAAGTCTTGTTTTTCTAAATCTGACCTGTTGAGTGATTCATGAGATCCATATTAATACATGGCACAGTACAGCTCCATTGGTTAGCATCCTAAATCTGCCAGATGGCTCAGTAAAAAGATAAGCAGCAGGAGAAAATTTACTCTCAAAAATAGCATTGTGACTGCAGCATCCATTATCCTGAACTTCACAACATAAAGCTACCATGCTACAGGATTTTTGAGTATGCTGCACTCTCGACCAGGATGCAGGGGAAGAACAAATTTAGAAAAGAAGGGCTTTAAATAGAAGTTCAGTTCAAAAATAAAGTGTACCCTTGGAAGCTATGTTCCTGTAATAAATTTAGAAACGAGAGTAGAATAAAAAATTTACTAGCATTCTCAGGTGACAGGCAGTGTAGTCAGGTGGACATCCCTGAATATGACATGCTGTTTCAAATACAGACTTCCAGGAAAAACAGGGGCAGGACCATGACTTCTTTTTTGGTTTATTATACAGCGCTAAGAACATTGGAGATGTGTGAAAAACTATAAATCTTCATACATAGGCCATCTGGCTCGAATGTCATGACAGCTCATATCAATAGTTTCGTGTACTCGCCGGTTGTCTCCTGGTTTCCAAGTAATGAGTATCTCTGTGGCCAAATTTTCAAACCTCTGCTTCCAACAAGGCACACGAATAAGTGCCTATTCAGATGTACTCTGCCCATAACAGCTTCCAATCTGACATGCCTGGACAGATTTTTAAAAGCACTTGGCAATAATATTCCACCATTAGCCTGAAAGAACTGGGTGAGATATCGTGGCCAAAAACTTTCTGGTAGAAAATGTACAATATTTCCAACATTTAAAATTAATTTCAAAGAAGCTAACTTGTTTGTATCAGAATCTGAAGAAGAAGGAATTGAGCATGGAAAGAGAAATAAAAAAGGGTGTTTATATTTGTTTTGCCTGCAGAAGGGAATTATTTTTCTGTTCACTGATATTTTACTGGGAAATTCCATCCAATGTTTTGTTTAATTCTGAAAAATATTCACAACCGAAATGCAATATTGTGTGAAATATTAGCAACACATTAGCTCTTGCGACTTTAAACTACAGTAAAAATATTTTCTGCAAACTTTCAACTTGTTGAAGATGTTGAAAAAATATATTTGTTGTTGACCTAGGCTGATTTTTTTCCCAGCTGTTGGAAGAACAGCCACAAACCAGAAAATAAGTTATTCACATGGCTTGAATACTGTTTATTTGTTGCTTTTTTAGATCTATCTCCAATTTTAGATGAGTTTATGATGAGACAGAGAAAATTTAGTCCTATGTGTTTCCCTGAAAATACAATTCACTGGATGAGCTGGGGAGAAAGAACTTCCCACCCCTGCAGGTGATTATCTCTGTCAGGAAACATGGGGACAGATTGTCATTTTTACAGAGCTAAAGAAATTATAACGGAGACACTACTTGTGTACAGATGTCCTGTTCTTCCTACTGTATTTAAAGAATTTGCTTAAGGAAAAGAGACAGGGTGGGTTTGTATATTGCAATTGTCATATTATGCAACAAGATACATGACACCACATTAATCACATTCTTTACTGGCGATTTTTTCACCAGTTCATCTCACTGATTGCTTAGAATATTCTTACACTTAAAAAGAAAAACTTTCCATGTATACTCTCTTTTCAGGAAGAGAGAATAACAATATAATGAAGGTTTTTTTGGTAACAGAAATATGATGTTGAATGTAGGAAATAATATTTTGTGCTGTATTATAATCATTAAACTGCTGTTAATTCTAGTAATGCTTCTGACAATTATTTTTCAAATATTGAATCTTGCCTAGGTACGCCTTTAATTTTGTAGTAGACAGTTTACTCTTTGGGTATAATCTGGAAATCTGCATTGGACTGTCTTGATTATTTTAGTTCTGCATTGACCCCTAAGGATAAGGAATATTTGAAAAAAATTAGCCATGTCTCCTTGTGGGATGTCTGGGGATTCAGCACCAAATCAAAAATCTGGAGACCTAGAAGCAGATGAAACTCTAGCTCTGCCAGCACACCACCAAGCCTGGGGTCCCAGCTCCTTGGCAGAATGTATGGGAGCCCTGGCAGTCAGGAACTTCGGGTTCCTGGCAAAAATTCAATTAGAAATTGTCAAAAAGCTATCAGTTTCACAATTACTGTTTTTCAAATATCTCTTCAGAAAGAAAAAATCTGGTTTTCTTTTGAAAAGAAATGTTCTTGGTCATTTGGAGGCTTTCTTGCATGGAAATTCCAGCTTTCAGTTACCATCATCATCCTGCCATCTGTGGATGGCCCCATTTATTGGGGACAAAGACACTTTTCTATCCCGTGGGGATAGTTCTCTTGTGAGCATAAACACATACTGGATTGTGAAGCTGTCAGGTTAGACAGTACTGGAGTGCCAGGGCTACCACAGATCATCTCTGTTAATTACAGGCCTGTCAGTCTCACTTCAGTGCCTGGTGAAATTATGGAGAAGGTTATTCTGGGAGTTACTTAAAAACACTTGAGAGGCAATGCAGTCACTGGTCATAGCCAGTGTGGGTTTATGCTTAACTAACCTAATTTTCTTTTATGACAAAGTCACCCATCTAGTTGACCAAGGGAAGCCAGTAGATATGGTGGGTTTGGGTTGTAGCAAAGCTTCTGACACTGTCTCTCACAGTAACCTGCTGGACAGAATGTCCAGCACACAGCTAGACAAGTCCATAATATGCTGGGTGAGCAATTGGCTGATGGTCTGGACTCAAATGGTGTTACATCAGGCTGGCGGCCAGTCACCAGTGGGGTTCTCCAGGGCCCAATTTTAGGGTTAGTGCTCTTAGATGATCTGAACGCAGAAATCGAATGTACATTAAGTAAGTTTGCCAAAGATACTAAACTAGCGTACAAGTTGGAGGGACAAAATGCTGGAGAGCAGCCCTGTAGAAAGAAACCTGGGGGTCTGGGTTGATGGCGTGTTGAGCATGAGTCAACAGTGTGCCCTGGCAGCCAAAAGGGCCAACTGTGTCCTGGGGTGCATCATGCACAGCATAGCCAGCTGGTCAAGTGAGGTGATTGTCCCACTCTACGCTGCACTGTTGTGGACCCACCTCAAGTACTATGTGTGGTTTTGGGTGCCTCAATCTAAGAAGGACATCAAACTAATAGTGTGTGTCCAGAGGAGGGTGACGAAGTTGGTGAAAGGTCTCAAGGACAAGATGTAGGAGGAGTGGCTGACATCACTTAGTTTGCTGAGCTTAGAGAAAAGAAGGCTGAGGGGTGATCTCATCACAGCCTACACCTTCCTCAAGGCGGGCAGTGGAGGGGGAGGTGCTGATCTCCTCTCTCTGGTGACCAGTGACAGGACACAAGGAAATGGAATGAAGCTTTGTCAGGGGAAGTTCAGACTGGACATAAGAAAAATGTTCTTCATTGAGAGGGCGGTTGGTCACTGGAACAGGCTCCCCAGGGAAGTGGTCACAGCACCAAACCTGTCAGAGTTCAAGGAGCATCTGGGTTATGCTCTTAGTGATATGGTTTATTTTTAGGTCGTCCTGCGAGAAGCAGGAATTGGACTCGATGATCCTTATGGGTCCCTTCCAACTTGAGATATTCTATGGTTTAATGATTCTTTGATTCTGTGATCTCATCTAATCTATAGTAAAAGCATATACTGCATTATGAATAAGAAGACAAAAATTTGAAACAAAACCTATATAGAAAGGGAAAATAGTAGTAGAACTACAGAAAGTGGAAACAGCAATGTAACAGATTGCATCTCCAGCTTTTGATATTCTTCAGGATTAAGCAGACAATCCACTATGAAAATGTACATTACCAGTCTCAGAAATCTGTTGGATCTACATATATGCCAATATCTTTGACTAAAATTAGACTTCAGCTTTTGGTGAAAGTACATGTTTGAGTGCTAGTTGAAAATCCTGCTGAAAGACAATTTTGCTGATTTTTTTTTAAAGTTGGGCATCTTTAAGGTCACATGAGTTTCATTGGTTTCATTGGTTTCATTGATTTTCATTGGTTTCATTGATTTTCATTTTCATCAGCGTATTTGAAAAATTAATCAGGCTGACTATGGAGGTAAGAAACTAATCAGAAATCAAGAGGGTTATTGACAAAATCTTTCCATTGAAACAGGCAGTTGAAAGAAGCCGCAGCAGTCATGCATGCTACACAAGAGTGAGAGGTAAAAGCTGATCCACTTAACAGTAAAACCAGACTGACATAGAGATACCATATAGGGAATTACATTTGTCCAAAGCCAGAAGGCAACAGGTAGAGAGCAACTGAGTTTGGGCAGGTACAGCAAGCATTAGAGGAGACACTGGCTAGTTACTCTGCAGTTTTTTGACTGTGAATAGTCCAAATGAGGTTTATTCAAGAATTGCTGGAGAGCATCTCCCTATGAGCCAGCAACCTTGCCTGCGAAAGGGACCACGAAGTACAGAAGACACACAAAAAGCAACAGCAAACACACAGATGGTGTACCATCATACAAGCTGACCATACTTGAAAATCAATTTATGCATGACAGAATTTTGCTTTTACAAAGGAGAATTCATATGTGGGCTCGGCAAGGCAAAAAGCATGCATTCTGGAAGAAGTGTGGAGATCAGAACTCGGAGCAAAACAGGGTATAAACCAACCTGACATTATGAACACAGCCCAGACAGGCACTGCCTCCAAAAAACAAGTGGCAGCACCTGAGCACTGTTCCAGAAAACACAGTCAGATCTGAAGGGTTTGCATGTGTTTTCCCAATGTTAGCAGCTTTCCCTCTGTACGATATTTGAAAATGAAGGCAGAAAAAAAAAAGGGGGGGGGGGGATAGAAAAAAAAGGAAAGAAAAGCTCAAAGAGAAAAAGCAGAAAAGCTTTGCAAGAAAGCAAAGTCAAGACTACACATGCTGCCTGGCTAAAAAGAGAACTCAAGATGGCACAAGAAAGTCCTGATAGCTTTCCAAAAGCAAGGGTAAAAAAGGGTGTTAAAACATGCAGAGATGAATAGAGCAAGCGAAGCACCCATGGCAAGCACAGACAAAGAGGAACGCGTTGCCAGTACATCCTGCCTTCTCTTCAGGGGCTTTCAAGGACACCAGGAAAGAGAAGAGAAGAGAACAAGCGAATTCATTGAGGAAGAAAAAAATCCACCAACACCCCATTGATCCAGGAAGACTGCTGGTGGCAAAATGCCTTTGAAGCATACCAGTCTATGAAATCTGTCCAAAGCAGGGCACCTTGGCCCCACTACTGACACTGACAGGCAAGGAGACTTTTGTATGTGGTCAAAACGTGGGGACATGAATGGGTTTCACACCTGCATGGAGATGGTACCTTTCAGGGCATGGTATTAGGGAGGTCCATGCACAGCTCCGCTGCTGGATCTGTAAAGCAGGGAAAGGAGGAGGACATTTCTGGAAGGGCAGCAAGAACTGGTTTACACTAATCTTCATGGCCACTTCAGAGATTTTTGCTAAGCTCTTTCTTCTTCTCTTTTGCCATTTGAGCAAAAGGAATCTGTCCTAAAATAAGCCCTGACTGACCCCCACAGCTTCTTTCTCCTGCATTACACAGTGTGATCCCAGCCCAGGAGAAACTCCTGCCTGAGCATGGGGCTGCTGCTCTGCAGACAAATGAAATGGGTCACATGCCTTGAATACTGCCCACGCCTCCAAGGCTCATCCTTGTCCGATGTAGAGGAGACAGGGATTTGATTGTTCCTGCTGCAAGAGCTGCCTGGAGACAGGCTCCCAACAGATCTAGCAGATCTGGTGACACAGTGACCGGGATGCCATCTTACACACTGGTGTTAGCTAAGTCATTGCCAGCCTCATGTCACCTCCCAGCAATGGGGTGTTCAAGCCAGCCTTTCCCCACATGTAGGACTAGGGTCTATGAGACCTGAGACAGGAGGTGCTGCCAAAAGAGGCTGAAGCACCCCATGTGAGCAGCTGCTGGGCCTTCTGTGAGCTGCATTCTGGTCATTTTGCCTGCAAGCCAGAAGAGTGCAATACAATTGGGAATTACTTTTATATTCATTTTAGAGGGACAGCAAATACAGGGATCATTTTAATTACATTAAAAGCTGTATGTCAGACAGCTAACCTTGGGCAGTTGCTTTTGCAACGTGGCTGGCTTCGAGTGGATTTAACTTGCACTCAGATTCGAATCTGGGATTACTGCTTAATCCTCCATCTCTTCATCATTTCATGTAATTTCACTCCATGCAGCCTCCTCCGCAAGAGCTCCTGTCACGACATAGAGCACGCTGGATGTCACTGCGCCATTCCCTTAATCTGGTCTCTCCCCCAAGATCAAGGATATGCAGTTTGTTTGTTTATTTATTTATTTAGCAGACTATGAAATCCAGCTTTTAGTGGGGGGGAGACACAAACAGCCTTTGATCTTTAGCAACAATCAGCAATGAGCTTTTGATTCCTGCGACTGTTTACATTGATTTGCCATGGGTCACAAACTCAAGGCTGTCTTCCCAGGGAGAAGGACAAAAAACACCTTTGTCCTTGTTGTTCAGTTTGTTTGTTTGTTAGCTTTCAAGATGAAAGTTTAGGCTTTCTTTTTAATTTTCTGGTCCCCAAAGCTGGTGAGGAGGAGCTGGGGAAGCAGGGAGGCTGGGGGAGGCAAAGCAGGGGAACAGAAGAGGTTGCATCCTGGAAAGGATACAAAAACTAACTCTGATTGCTGACGATTGGACTATATAGAAAAGCTGAGATCAAAAGTTTATTAATTGCTGTGGCTTTGCCAATATACTTTTGGATGTCTTCTGACTTACTCAGGTCAGGATGGCAGAATGGAATTCTTCCCTTTCTTATCTGATTTTTACTTTCAAATACAGACTGTGTTAGGTGTTAAGAAGTGTTTCATTTAAATCTTGATTAATTCAACAAGGGCAAGTGTAGGGTGCTGCATCTGGGGAGGAATAACCCCATGCACTGGTACAGGCTAGGGGCTGATGTGCTGGAAAGCAGCTCTGTGGAAAGGAACCTGGAAGTCCTGGTGGACAACAGGATGACCAGGAGCCAGCAATGTGCCCTTGTGGCCAAGAAGGCCAATGGCATCCTGGGGTGCATCAAAAAGAGTGTGGCCAGCAGGTCGAGGGAGGTCATCCTCCCCCTCTACTCTGCCCTGGTGAAGCCACATCTGGAGTATTGTGTCCAGTTCTGGGCTCGCTGGTTCAAGAAGGACAGGGATCTGCTGGAGAGGGTCCAGCAAAGGGCAACAAAGATGATTAGGGGACTGGAGCATCTTTCTTATGAGGAAAGGCTGAGGGACTTGGGTCTTTTTAGTCTGGAGAAGAGAAGACTGAGGGGGGATCTTATTAACACTTACAAATACTTAAAGGGAGGGTGCCAGGGGGATTGGAACAGTCCTTTTTCAGTGGTCCTCAGTGATAAGACAAGAGGTAACGGGCACAAACTTGAATGTAGGAAGTTTCATCTGAACATAAGGAGGAACTTCTTTACTGAGGGTGGCAGAGCACTGGAACAGGCTGCCCAGAGAGGTTGTGGAGTTTCTGACTCTGGAGACATTCAGAATCTGTCTGGATGCCATCCTATGCAACCAGGTGACCCTGCAGTGTGGTTGGACCAGATGATCTCCAGAGGTCCCTGTTAACCCCTGTGATTCTGTGATAGGGCTAACACCTTATCCTAGAAGAAACTGAGAAACGGTCTGTTCCAAAGCCCTAGGTCATGTGTTTTCTTAGAAGATAATTTAGAAATTTCCAGATTGACTAACACTGTGCTCAACTCAAGAGACATTAACTAGCAGCAAACTGTAGGCTGTGATCCACTTGCTGTCAGCCACATTATCTGGTTTAAAAGAAACAAGGAGGAGTCACACAGTACATTTTAGTATCACTTCTTCACTGTGTGATCTCATGAAAGCACTAGTTCCTTGGAGCATTATAGTGCGTGAAGCAAATGCCAGGCAGCTAAGTGCCTGCTTGCTAAGGTACAGAGATTGCACTTGTTTCTTGCAGCTGCAATGAAAATAGAGTGCTTTGTCTATTCATCAACAGAACAACAGAATGGGACAGGATGGGGAAACACCACTGAAGGATCACCCAAAGCAGTAGAATTCTCCTCTTCTTAAGACAGATAACATGGAGTTAAAAAGAATCTCAGAGTTATAGCACGAATCAACCCCCCTGCCCCCACAAACAGCACAGCACTACTGAAATCAGTCTCCTTCACACAGGCTGTCCTGTGCCTGTGTAACTGTTCCCCACAGGCTGCGATTCCTTTTTCCAGGCTGTCCTCGGCTATCCTTCTCCAGAGACTGCTGCACTGCCCTGTTCCCTAGAGCTTTACTCCAGTCTTATGGCTTTTATTCTAGTTCCATAGTCAGACTCTTTTTCCACTTTATAGCAATGACTGCTCTCAAATAGTTATCAGACTTTATTTCCTAATTAGAGAGGTGTAGGCAGTGCAACACACACAATGCCAATAGTGTGGTATTATCTATGGCTTATGGATGTTTATCTAGTATCTGCCAAAACTGTGACTTTTTTCCTGCCTGGCATAATGTTTTGGTGCTCTTTTGGCATTAAAAAAAAAAAAAAAGAGATACCTAAGCCTCATCTATGCCTCAGTGAAAATCAAAAGATCACACTCCTCTGTAAACCTGGAAAGTCATTACCACTCAATGGTGCAAGGAAATTACAGTACAAAGAACAGGGCAAAGCAAAGAGGGGATTTGATTTGAAAGTTCTACCTTAAGATCTCAGAATCCCATTCCCTCCATGCATGTGTATGTGATGGAAAAGTTTTAGCAGCAACATGTTTTGCTAAGTAAACAACAGCAAGTTAAGACAGAATAAAAGTATTTCCATTCCACTGACGTCTAAACAGCAGTAAGTTATGCCTAGCAATAAGTAATGAATAGCTTTCATGTTCTGAAACTTCACAATGCTCTTAAATTTTAAGTTGCCTGTATTTCAGGAGGCTTTTTTTAAACTAAAATGAGACTATGAAAGCTGCAGAAGTGACCTTGTGCTTTTCACTACACCTACAAAAATATTAGTGTTGTGTTTTTACAATGATGTAGCAGTTTACTTTTGCTAACAAACATCAGTTTTATGAATCCACATGAAAAAAAAAAACTATTTAAAAATAATTTCTACCAAACTGATTAGTATCTTGCAGTTCTAAAATTTCAGTTTCGGTTGTTTTTTTTTTTTTGTCATCCAGCAATATTGTTTAAAACCGAAGCCCCAGATAAATTTCTAATGAAAAAGAGAAATAGAAGCAATAGAGAAATTAGTCATGTCTGCTTGTCAAACTGTTTTCAATTTTGACTATACGTACAGAAGGCAACACTCAAAATTTCTTTGCAATACCTTTTGCAAATGTGCCTGCATCTTTCAGAGTAGAGTGGAGAAGGTCATAAAGATACCCAGTTTTGTGGTTTTGTACTTAGTGGAAAGCAGTGGAAATCTTCTGGACTTGTATCTGACAGAAGGATTTAGCTTTCAGATTGTATATGCAAAGATTTTTATATGCGAAGTATTATCTGTGTACTTCAAAAAATATGCATGGCAGATCCTATGTAACAATATATATAAACAACAAATGCATGCCATGACAAATTAACAAGCATTATGACAAAAATCTGCTCATTCAGGGCAGAGTATCAGAATAAGCAAGTTTCAGTCAAATGGTATCCTCATTAAGCACCTAGATCTGCAGCAACACTGAAGTAGGTGAAGATCTTGGGACATTTATAGAAATTGTCTCCTACTTAGTGCAATCCTTCTGCCTCCCTCCTACAGAGCTACCACTTGTGGGCTGGCATGTAGAAAAGGAGAGAGATTGTGGATTCTAAAAACAGACCTCCCTTGCACACAAGTAAGTGTAATTCCAGCTAAAAGGATCCCTGGGAGAGACATGAGAAAAAATACCACAGACAGCATACCAGCATGCATAACCTCAGGTTCTCTCAACAAAACTTCTGAAGATGTTGGGTATTAGATAGACATATTTTCATTAAATAATGAAGATATTCACAACCCCGGCCTTTCACAGCCCCGGATGTCTGGGTAGTTTAACCACTCCACTTGCATGGCTCTGCAAGCCCACACTGCAGATGCTCCTTACCTGGTTTTCAGTGGCACTATCATATTTCACTGGTGCAAGCACGAGGAACAGGAACTCACGTGATTGTGGTAATTCCCACAAGCTCCCTGGTGCCTATTTCAGAGACGTGAAGTATTCTTGCCGTGGTTTTTTAAAGAGTTGCTACTTGTGACTTGCAAACCTATGTCACAAACAAGGACATGCTCTGAGCGTATTTTGAGAACTGGAAGGAAGCATCCCATGATCATACTGCTTCCAGCCACTCGCCCTCCTTGGCATTCAGCTTTCTAGCAAATTATTTTCCACTAGTGTGGGATTTCTGGTATCCTATATAGACTATTTCCTTTCTGTCTGAGGGCACGGGAATCTTAGAAAGTGGATCTTGTGGATAGTTAGAGACAAAAGATACGTATCAGATCAAGCATACAGCAGAGGGACAAGAGGCAACAGTCACAAGTTGCAGCAAGGGAAATTCCAGTTGGATATATGGGAAAAAAATCTTGCCATGCAAGAGGTTTAAGGACAGGATAGATTGCCCAGAAGTGTTGTGCAATCTCCACCCTTGCAGACTGTCAAGATGCGATTGAACAAATTCCTGAGCAAAGAGAGCTGGCTTTGAAGTCAGACCTCCTTGAAGCAAGAAGGCTGAACCAGATGACCTGCAGAGCCCCTTCCACCCTCAGCTACCCTGCGGTGCAGCGGCCCCAGGTCCTTCCCACCGCATCACCCCTCAGCGCAGCTGGCGTGCCAGGCTACATCCCAGAGCAAATCCTAAGAACGAGCTTACTGCGTGGCACTGCTCAATTCAAGGTACGAACATTTTACTAATACTCAGGCAAAACACTTGCTACCTTAATTTCACCCTGTTATTTCATGGTAAGTTTTCATGTGATGGTTATAATATGATTCAAACTTGAGCTTTACAACTTTTAAATATATGAAGCATTCTCTTTTTTATCTCTAAAGTAATCATTCATATTTAAAGCTTAAACTTGCCTCTTAAAATCAATCTAAACCCCAAAATGATTTTACTTTTACTTCTGTTATTTCTGCTTCTGTCCAAAGGCAGATGGTAAGGGTAAAATCTTGGCCCCTTTGTATTCAATGCAATTTTAAAAAACTGATTAAATAAGATTTTATCCTGTATTTCAGAGCTATGTAAAAATGATCTTTTTCCCCCCAATTTACAAGACAACACTGTGTACTTAGTACTGCATCAGCTAATTTTTAGGCAGTTAACACTTGCTTGATTTTTAGGCAGTTAACACTTGCTTAATTTCTATATCTAGATCTGCCATACTACCTACAGAATTAATATCCATGTCTGGGATTATTTTTTCTCACATGTTTTAGTTAACTTTTTTTGAAATCATATCGATTTATTATTTTATAACTAAGATTGCAAAAAGATAGTGTTTCTATGTCTCTGTACGTATATCTGATTTCTCAGTGCAATTCTGTTCACAGTTCTCTTCATTTGCCTCTCTGAAAACTCTGTAAAAGGTGTCCTCAACCTCTGCATGTCTCTTAAGTAAGACTGGACTTAGTCCTGTTCCCAGAATCCAATTCTAGTTTTATCCATAGTCTGTGTCCGGAGTCCCAATTATACGGCCTGTTGTACAACTCATTTGCAACTCATGTCAGTTAATTATGTTCTGGTAAAAGTTCTGTATGTCCTTAATCATGACTCTTCTTCATTTTTTCTGTTAGGGAAAATGCCAGTGCAGAACATGTGCTAAAATATGTTCTGACAGTATCTCACTTCCCAAAAGGAAGACAGGCCACAAGGCCAGTCTGACTTCCTTGGTGATCTGCTTTTACCACGTCTGACTTTCTTTTACTAGATATATGCAAAATTAGATCTGTAATCATGGCTCCTATTATCCAGCCCTTTCTAATCTAGTGACAGATATTCCCTCTGGCATTTGGTAGTTCTTAGGTACAAGACAAAAAAGATAAGTTTAGGAAGGTAAGTTATTAACTTGGATTGTCAACACACCATTGCCTGATAACGAGTAGAAAGGCTAGATAATATGGAGAAGTGGAAAAGGAAATTATTATACCCATAGACACTGTGATTCTAACAGGGATGAAACAGTACATGTGAGCATATATATGGAAAACCAGCAGACAGCTGCCTGACAGGTAGAGGTACGTGCTCAGCAGCGTTATTTAAAAAATCAAATTGGCTTGAACAAAAAAAAAAGGAAAAAAGCTTACAGTGGGGAAAAATAAAGGGAAGTAAAAATGGAATTTGTTCTTCACATCAACCAGTTTGGTTTTTCAGGGTTTTTCCCTTCTCAGTTTTCTTTCAATCTTACTTGACTCAAAGTGTTTGGAAGATAACAGGTTTGCCTGAGGTTGCCAGGAGGCATGAGCACCCCATTGTCTTAAGAAACAAGGTTCTGTCTTCAACACGGGCAGTCTTTGTCATTCTGTAGGGTATATGCTTAGGATCATACAGAAACTCCCAAAGAAGTGATACGAAACTGCAGAAGACTCAGAGGAGAACATCTCGAAGGAGACGTACTTAATATGTGACCATTCCAGAAAATGTGGAAACAGGGCTCTACTTCCAAGAATAGTCAGAGGCAGCAAAGAACCAAGCAGGGGAACATGGACACATGCTGTCATCTATTTGGCCTTAACAATCACAGTGAGGCAAACCCTCATACATCAGTTTTGCATATCGAAGCTGGAGTGCTGGGTCCAGTATAAGAGGAGAAAGAGCAGGGAAGAGAAGTAGTGTTACGAATACTTTTTCTGGCAGTAACACTCCATAGAAACTAAAAGAATTCATAAAGATTCCTACAGCAACTTCTTGATAAAACAGCGTACAACTAACGTAAAAGCCCACAGAGGTAAATCAGGCCTTCTGTGAATTAAGCCTCTAGGCTAAACGGCATCTTCCATGGCCAGTACAGATTTCCGTCTGAAACATGCTTCTCCAGCTGGCCTAAATTTTCTGTGCCAGAGTATATATCTGAGTAGACTAAGGAAGGTATTTACAAGCTCACCAGACTGCCATCCAGGCCAAACTTCAAGCTTAGACTCCTTCAAAGCTGGGGCAAACAATACAGCTCTTTCACCCCACCTTTAATAAAACATCAGTCATCCGTCATCTGCAGAGGAAAACCACACTAAAACACTAGTTTGGGGCAAAATAAGAAAGCATGAGAAGGCTTAAAGCAGAGACTGATGTAGACCTGCTGGTCCCACTACGCTGCTTTTTAAGCTTGCTTTCCTGGTCCACCCTGGGGCTGTAATACCCTTGCTCCCACCCTACTGCAGCAGCTTAGGGCACATCCATAGTGTCTGAGGCATGTCCGCACTGCAAGCAGCTTTCCCACTTCAGTCCCACAAGCCACCATGGCTTGTTTCTAGCCTCTCGTAGCACAAAGAAAAAAAAAAAAAAAGAAAAAGAAAAAAAAGGGGGGTGCAAAGAGGGAGAGGGAATGTGAGCCAGAGAGCAGTTCTCCAAGCTGTCAACCACATGTTCCTACGGCCCCCCTCGGGCAGTGGCAATACCTGTTTGTGCCCATACCTGGCATTCCACACGGGTCTGGTAGGCTGGCACCAGGTCCCAAGGATATGTACATGTGCGTGCCTATGTGCACATGTGCATATGTATACATGCATATGCAGAAGGCTAATTTTAGACAGAAGGTTCCTGCCTGGGTGCTGAGTCAGGAAACAAGCCACTCATTATCAGGTAAAGCACGCTTTGTCCCCAACAGGAGGTAAAAAAAGTTACTGCTCTCTAGGACAGCCCATGTTTAATTTCCTTGCTTGCAGAAGCCATTGGCAGAGAAGGGGTGCCAGAGCCAGCCCCTCCGCAGCCACCATGCTCCCAGAGCCCTGTGGAGTGCCAGGCGGGTGAGCTTTTGCCTTGAGCCCCCCACTCCTGCATGCTGTGGAGCTGGCACCTAATGGGAAGCCGGGTCCAAACACCTGGGATGGAGATGGCTAAGGAAGAGAATCAGCTGCTTACCTAGTGCTGGACACCTCCAAATGAACGTCTGTTGGAACTAGGGGTGTTTTGCCCAAGGAAACACAAGCCCTTCAGAAAGCCATGTGTCATTGTGTCCCTCCAGATCAGCCTCCAGATCAAAACGACAGTTCTGGGCCTGGGAGATCCAGGCATGTGACCTAGAAAGAAAAAGGCAGTTGTAGCGGCTATGGGGAAATTCTGGGGAAAAAAGAACAACATAATGGCACTGTAAGTTCTCTGTGTCTGTCCTGCCTTCCTGCAGCTGCCGCCATCACCTGCCTTGTGTTCCCATCCCTGGGGGTCCTGGACCACTGTACCACCAAGCCAATCGGAAACCTGGCTCCAGAGATGATCCAGGGAAAGATGGGAAGGACTTTTCCCAAACACAGCTCCGGGTCTGACTGATGAACACCCATGTCCTGTGAATCCAGCTGACCCTGAGAAAAAGGGACGCATTCCCCACCTTCTCCAGAAGGGTGAAGAACCAAATGAGAGTAAACATCAAGTGCCTTATGACAAAGTGGTTTGGGTGGAAGTCTCTGGTTGTGGCCCTTGGCCTGGCGTGGCTGCCTGAGCATGGGAAAGGTGTGGACAGGGGGACGGGTGCTGCTCTCAGAGCTGGCGGTCATCCATGCAGTCGTGTCCTCCAGCTCGCACCACAAATGCACGCTGCAGCACGTCGGTTCAGGGAGTGCTGACACAGAAAAAGGAACTGGTGCACAACACAAAAGCAGGGCTGCAGGATGGTTTGTGTCTGTGTGAGATGATACATACCTGGTTTTGATTTTGAAGTGTAGAGGTATTTTTTCAAGGGAAGGCCAGTGTGGTTCCATCACCTCTCTCCCTTCACTGGAGACCTGGCGGGCTGAGCCCCATGACAAGCCAGAGCAGCGTGGGTTGCACCCTCCTGAGCTGTCCCACCCCTCCAGCAAAGCAGTTCTGCTGAGCAAAGGGGAGAGAAAGGGTGCCCAAAGGAAGGCCTTCTGGGGATGACAAGGTCTGTGCGTCCTGAAGGACTTTTGATGTCCTTGACAAAACCACTGGTGCCTGGCTTTCCTCCACATGTAGGCATGTCCGTTCTTGCGCAGCAGCTGCTGGCAGCCGTGCTTCTCGTTCCCAGCTGGTGCGGCACGGTCTGCCCCGCACCGCTGCTCGGCAGAGCCAAGGCAGACGGGTAGACGCTGGATGGCTCTGCGGCAGCAGCCCTGGCGGTGACAGCAGCTGGAGGGAGAAAATGGGGTGCCATGAGCGTGCACGTAGCCATCAGTGGCTGCTTATGACTGCTGTGAATGGCCTGTGCTGTACAGCCAGCGGCTGAGCAGAGCCAAGTATCCCAATCACAACAGCATACATTAACACTGTATGCTCATACATTTTTCTGTGCCATGGAGATTTCAAGGAGGCCACAGAGATGTTCTGGTGTGGAGATAAAGGCTGTGCTGACCTGTTTTGTTGGATGCGTTGGTAAATCACAGCTTCTCTGACATGGCCATTTCCAGGGGTGATGCTCAGGGGGACTCCATAAGCCTGGAGGTTTCTGCCCAGAGTTGCATATGGGTGTTTCCCTCATGCCCTGGGTGAGATGCAAGACAGGACTTCACAGAGCTGCCAGATGAAGTTGCAAAGCTGTGGTAAAGCATTCAGGGCCTCATCGCCTCTTTTGTGACCTTGCGCCACTTCGTTACTTTTGCCTCAGGTTCTCAGCTATAAAAGAAAAATAAATATGGCTTATGTCTCAAGGGTACTCTTAAGTTAAGCCTGTTAATTACTATAGCATGTACAGTTATTATGGTAATGGAGCCTATATAAGCAGATAAGAAATTCTGCTGTGCTTAAGCAGAGGAAAACACCATTAAAAAGTTGTCAGTAGAAACTGTAAATATCTTGGTTTCTTCACAAAGTGAGCCGTCCAGTGCCGTAATCTAAGAAAGTCTATCTATCTCACATGAGCTCAGTCTACATTGCATAGAAATAAGCCTTTTTGCAAGACTGTACATTTACACACTATAGCATGGGCAAATGTGAGTTCTGTTTGCTCCTACTCCAAGCTAAAAAAGCAATGAGACTGTATTAGTGCAGATAACACGAGGTAAGTGCCACAGGTAAACTCCAAGAGCAAACTGTGTCTGCCTGCACAGACCGATGGCTGAACCATTCTCCTGGCCCTCACACCCACAGCACGACAGCTTTCGGCAGAAAGACCCTGCGTTCTCTTCTACTCCAATGCAACAACAGCCGATCTGGAGACAGTGGTTTGAAGCAGCAAAAAAAGAAGCAAGTGAGAGGATGGGAGCACAGCTCTCCTATGCTGACCATGGCTGTTTGCTAACTTCTGTTCATAGGAATATTGCAGTGCTTTTTACTGAAGTCAGAGGAAGTCAGCTTTAAAAGAAGAAAGTAATGTTTAAAGAAAGGCTGTTTGCCTTCACACTAGACTGATTTTTCACAGTTCGTTTCTATATATGTGAAGCCAGGCATTGACAGTGGGAGCCCTGGCACGGAGTGCCTCTCTCAAGTGAGCGGCACCAGCAGCTGCTGCTGCTGTGGGCTCCACAAACAGGGGAGAAAACCCTGCAGCCTTTGTGCAGCCACGGCTGCGTGGCTACAGACCGCCAGATTTGTCCTAACTTACTTTTTCGTTTTCCTCCAGTGTTTCAAAGTTCAAAATGCTCCTCAGAAGATTTCCACTTTTGAGAAGATGGCAACTAATGGACAAAAGTCTGTAGCTGACGAAATATATTTCTGAATAATCTGCTGGCATTCATTCAAGAAGAAATATGATCTGATATAAGTAAGTGCCTAAGGAGGTTCTTTAAAAATATTTTTTCTCTTCCAAAATCTCTACTGCCAGTGCATTTTATGGGAGAAAAAACCCCTTACTCTTATTAAAGAAAGACCTATGGTTAGACCTCCCCTTTTAATCCAGAAGATTTCTGACATAAGGACATTTTCTGGTTTAATATGTTGCTAAAGTATGCTGTTGACAGATACTCTGCCAGTAGAGATTTCCCCTGGGAAAGTGAAGTAGTATAGACTTCCTTCCTCATCTGAGAAAAAAAAAAAACCACACTGAAATGTGTTTTTCCAGGCAGCTGGTCAAGGAAGCAGGTGTCAGGCTCATAAGAAAGTCTGCATATTCTGCATCATAGCCCCCTTCTTCCCCTGCTCAGCTGATGGCAACACCCGACTCACACTGAGACCGTTCCTTGTGTGAGTAAGAAAATACTTCCTTGTTGCCCTAAGGCACATTTAGCCTATGCTATATATAACTTGACAGTCATTTCTGCTGCAAGTTGTAAAAACAACTTCCAGTTCATGTTGTCTTTATTTCCTGCCACAGCTATCTGTCATTCGTGGAAGATAACGTCTCTCTGCAAGTTGTCTGCCTGCTTGGTTTGCATACTTGGCAGGCTTGGCTATATTTTCTAATTTCGTAAATCTCCTTTCCAGCCTTTCTCCTCTCCTTTCTCCCCTGCAGCATTTACATCTATCCCTCCAACTAGTCCACTACTCTCCCCCTTTCATTTCCAGATCAGTACCAAAATCCCCATCCATCCGTGCATTTAAACCCTCCGAGGACTTGCTTTCCTTGCACACTGGGCTCCGTTACGCTAGCCCTCATCGTGCTGCTCCTGCTCATGCGGTACCAGCCTCCTCTCTGCGCCGAAGCACAATCTCCCCTTGTTGAAGCAGCCGCCGCCGGCTCACCCGCCCGAGCTATCTGGACCCGCAGCCAACCGCTCCGCCAAGTCCCGCGGCACCCAGCTCTAGGAGCTTATCTGCACGCCCTTCCCCTGACAATTAACTTATTTCCTCCCTCTGCTGTTTTTCAGGCTGTAAATCAAGGATTACCATTGCGCTCTGCAAAGTGTCTTAGAAAGCAAGCTGAATCGGGTACTCTATATATTGACATGAGATCGTGTTGTATTTTATTGTCTTAAGAAGTGTTTGGCAGGCAGGTACTACGCTGTGAACCATGGTAACAGCTGATGGAAGAGAAGATGTTACGAACACACGCAGCACACAGAAGTCGCTTGAAAAGCTGGTATTTGCAAGGGTTACTTCACGGCACTATACAAGACATCATTTTACTTCCTTTTATTATTTCCTTTTTTTATGTACTCCAGCTTTGCAAAGAGGAAATAAAAAATGGCAGCTTCTCAAATTTCAGTAAATTTTGGCAAAAGTTGGATTTATAAGGGTGATTATTGTATGCAGCTGGTTTCCTTCAGTAAGGGTTCAGAGTGCCTTTTGTTTTTTGGTGGATAGTGTGAGGTAAATCCCTAAGAATACAACAAAAGGAAATAAAGATGAAGGGAGAAGATCTTAGAGAAACAGATTTACCACCACAAAAAAAAAGCACTGAAATCCTGTTAGTGGCCCTGGGATGTGCCAGCAATAGAATAAGAACACAGCATGTCATTTTGCCATTAGTTCTTCTTATTTTTAAGGTGCATTGGTCAAGGAGCTACTTTAGACTGTTTCCTTGCAGGTCTGTGGGTTTTGTCTCCTAATTCTTCATCTACTACCAAAGCAAACCAGCTTCCTCCAGGCTTGTGTGCATCCTTACCGGGTAAGTGCATGCTCAGCACTTGGTCCGGGCTGGCCCTGGCCACACATGGATGCACGCCAGTCGGAGTGATGCTGGAGGCTCACTGCTCAGCTAACAGGCTTCTGCCAAATGCTTAAGGGGACTTCTCCCATTTTAACTCCTAGATGAACCACTAATTTTGTTCTTTCTTCTATGTGCCTATGCACTTTCATAAAACTTAAAATAATGTGTTTATCTTTAGGATTCCCACTCCTCTTCCAAACAAGGCTGCAACTGACCAATGGGCTTAAAACTTAACAGCAGGAAACCAGCAGGGAAATGGACAGAAAGGGAGCTAATGAGATGCCTTGCTCTGGCAGGAGACTGTGCTACTGCTCCGATGGCACCACTGCTTCATATTAATTTTACGGCTCCTCACTGATCGGGTCTGACACCCCGGCAGTTGCACCCTCCAGGCACAGCCAGAGAATGTGTGTGGAAAGGAAAGTAGATGATCTTCGGTTCATGCAGCGAAGCGAGATACTCAAAACTGCGTCTGGGTCTTGGCCATAGAGCTGGATCCGAAAAACGACTTGCATTTTTAAAAAGATGTAGGAGGACTTTTGTCCCACACTGCAGTCCAAAGCCTGCCCGGTCACTTTAAACTTGGCACGATCCCCGCGACTGGGCTGCCGTTTGCACAGACGCCGGCAGGTCTATCCGCAGGGCATTTCTTGAATCCAACTGACCTGAATATCGGCAGCTACATCCGTTCTTGGAAAACTTCGCAACTCTGGGACACCGATGGATGAGCCAGCCATGTCTCTTTGTGGTATTGGGATGAGACCGGTCACCCCCGCGTCCCGCAAAGAGAGCCAGCATGTGTGCCATGGCGGGGAGATACAGTACTCCTTGGCTAGATGCCCAGAGCTGGGATTTGAGTCCCTCTCCTGGAATACCGCTTGGCAAAAAAGCCGGAGACACTATGTGCTTCCCTGGATCAGCGTTTTGACCCCTCTGTTCCTCATATCACCCTTGACAAAATACAGATGGTAATAACGCTTCTGACTCGCCATTCCTTTCTCACCCGGAAAGCAGCAGGGAGGCTCTAAGCCTGTGTTCTGACTGCGCCCAGCACAACCGCACCTTGACACCGTTTTGGACTTCTGCATGCTACTTGAATAAAAAAGCATGGTAATGGTGCGTGCTGTTAGTTACAGAAAAGTATCTGTATGCCTGATGAGCAGTGATTCAAAACCTCGTTCCAGCTTTGAAACCCACTGGTGTAGCTGCGTCTTGCGCAATTTCCAAGCAACAGCACTTTTCTGATATTGGTAGGAAGGAGGGGAGGATGGTTGCCAAGGTCAGATGGCAAAGTGGGATAAACCTTGCTGAAAGGCCAGGCAGACTCCCTGCTGGCCCCTTTCAGTTACAGTCAAGGAAAATCTGCTGAGCTAGGTAAATTGCTAGCGACAAGGACATTTGTTCTTCCCCAAGAACCTGTTCAGACAGTGATATTCTTCTGCCGCATGGGAGTCGGTACAACATGTGTCCAGCCAGCTTGCCACTTTGCAGCTTGAGTACATATAGTAGTCATAGCTGGTGTGGACTTGGTCTTCTTCCAGGACCCTCTAGAGAGTAACAGAATTAGATCTCCAGTGAGCTAAAACCACCAACTTCAGCCAATATTTTGTGAGACTGTTGGCCTGCTGCAGTTTGCATCCAAACGAAATCCTGCCAGTAACCTAGACAGAAGTTTAGTATGTCACATAAGTCGTTTGCATGACGTCTGCACAGAGCCAAGAATGGGCTTCTCATTTATTAGGAAGAAAGCTTATGAAATGTTTCATTTCTTATCAGTATTGCCTTTTACCTGTGATTTTCAATGACAGTCTTAGGCTCCCTGTTATGCTGTTGATTAGTGTGTGAGTAACAAGCCCTTTAAGAGATTAGAGCATTCATTTGAAGCCATAGCTGCAAGTGTGAGTGAGAGCTAGCAGCCTGATAGAGAGGAGACACAGAGATCTCTTGCAGTTCCTTATGTTATTTTCCCTGTAATTAAAATAAAGAGTCATCCTAGTTAATAAGCTTTGATTCAAAGTTCCCTTTAGCCCCAATGAAAGAACACTGCCATTAATTACCTATGCATGTAACCGCCTGTGAAATCCTGGAAATTACAGCTGAAATAAGGAGCGACACTATCCGACTGCAGCTATATTTTGCTTTCCTGCAATGTAAATGCATTTTTTACAAGTATGTTCCTGTATAATGCAAGTTTTACTTGTAAGGACTTACTTTTGATGTAATCAAACTTACATTCAAAGCAGATTCAAAAGGCTCCCAGTACCCAAGCTGAGAAAATACAAGCAAGATTAAAGCAGAAACTATATACATCATCTAGAATGATTTTAGGAAATGAAATGAGCTGTGCTATGAAAATTAGAACTAAGCAAGCTTCGTTTTCTACGGATTTATATGCATCACGCCATAACCTTCCCCTCAGGCAGTTTCCCTGAAATAAGCCCAGCTCCCTACAACCCACTCCTCCTCTGCCTTGTCCTACGCACCACGAAGGGCAGCAGGTGTTGTAACCCAGACAGCCGCTGCAAAAAGCAATATACAACAGTGAATCTCTGCCCACCATTCCCTCCATGGGGTACTCATTTGATTCTCTCTCTTCCACCCAGGACCTGAGTTTCAAAAAACTTGTGGGACTGCCCTTGCTCACTTTTCAGACATCTCCTTCTGTGGTGAACTTGCTCTAAATCTGTGAATATTGGGATGGAGAGAGGGAGAAATGCCAGCAAAAATAGACAGGCAGGCATATGGTCAATGAGACTGGAAATGTCTTCTTCCATTAGAAAGTCTGGCTAAAACTGAGCAAAAGTGAAGTTGTTTATGAGCCAGCACAGCAGAGGCACTCCCTGAGGTAACAGAGGTGTTCTTGAACCACAAGGAGAACAAGATCAGTATTGCTGCTTAGCCCATTATTTTATCCCTAACTGTGTGCTGACCCCTCTTGTTTTCCTTTCGCTAACCTGCCATCTGGAAAATTGGGATGTTGATTACAGGATCATTCAAGAACTTTGAATGTAATGTAGCTTTTGCGGTTAGTGAGAAAGGAAGCAGGGCTATTTCCATATCATTAACAGCTACAATAGTCTAACAATCCGCTGTTAATAATAGACTTTCATTTATAGGCTTAGTTACCTTACCAGAGTATTTCTGATGTGTATTTGCACATCTTATGTGCTACTTTCAGCTGTTGCAGTCTGAAGTTATAGATGGGCCAGAAGTATTGCATTCCTGAGAAATAGCCCCCGTGATATTTTGCAGTCAGGGTATCTGTGTTGCCAGGCATGCTCCACAGTGAAGCGATAGGCATATAACAAGCTGGTTGTCTGGCTGCTACATACCACAGATTAGTTGTCATGCCTTGGTCAAAACAACAAAGCGTGAAATACTTTTCCCTTTACTGAGAAATACAGCATGTCATAATAAAAGACAGGCTCCTCTCCGCTCTTACAGAAGCAACTTCCATTATACGTTTTTCTTAGGAAACTGTCTAAACAATCAGATAAAATGAAGAATATCGCAGTATCTTGTGTCCATAATTTGTCTTGAGTTACATGAATTAAGAATATCACTTGCGTCTCTTCTGTCATAAGATTAAAATGACCATACGAATGCAAACCATTCATTTTTATAGACTCCATGTTCAAGAGAGTTTCATCAATGTCACCGCATGCTGTAATTTGGATATATTTCAGCTGAAACAGGGCTAAAATCACAAGTAACTAGGCAACCCCCCCTCATATTCTGGGGGTTTGTGCTATTCCAGTACACATATAGAAAGCATTGGGCTTGTGAATGACGCTAGTAGGAGTACAACTGTAACAGAAAGACAGCTAACACCTTTTCAGATTTCTTGAACGCGGCATTTTCTAATCCACCCTCAGAAACACTCGGTACTCTTTGCACTTTTTGCCCAGATTTTTAGAAATGTTAATTAGGTGATTAGGTGCATAACTGATCTGTGGGAGAATTCTCAAAGGTGATTTAAAGGACAAGCTTTGATGGGAACTAAAAATGTACAGTACTAAAGAGGCTGTTTACATTAGTTCTAAAAAAAAGTCCAAAACTTTCTCTTCATCTCATAGAAACACAGCCATTTTGCCTCTCTTGGTACATCGTACATGAATTGTAAGATCAGAACAAAACCCTACCTAAGATGAATCTGCAACAATGAAAAAGTTAAACATATTTTTCACAAGCAAACAAAAAAATGAAGAATCCAGAAGACAATTTACAGTTCACTGAATCAGTTCTGTGTGTAATTTGTGACTCTGTGACCCACTTTTTATACTAAGTCTGGCATAACAGGCTTAAAAAAATTTTTTTTGGTCATTATTGTGCCACAGTTTTGATGTGTACTCTCCTGTTAATTTACTGTGCAAATGTACCATAAATCCTTTTGCTATACCATTTGGACAATGCAATAGGATAATGTTAGGTTTGCTTTGGGCATCTTACAGTAATTGTCACTTCTAATCTACTGAGTCATTCTCCAGGTTATTAAAAGGTGATAGTCACCAAGGAATGCATTGTAAAAAGTTGCCTTGTGTGTCACTGGTTGAAAACCCTTTGAAATACCTGTCACAGTGGTAACTGCAGTGTTGCAGCAGTTATAGTGGTCTGAGGACATAGATGAAGATGGGTCTGTGGGAAGGGAGAGAACTTCTTTTAACAAGCCAACTAGTACAGCTGGGAAAAGTAGACTGAGCTTGCAAGGCCCATACCCTTCTCTTCAGGTCAGAAATATTAGGAGCAAAATTAAAATCTAAATGCAAGTCAAATAAAAGGAAGATGATTCCTGCGGAGCAGCAAAGGTTAAGATTCTCACTGGTCTTATCCTCACACTTGATAGAGGTAAAAAGGAGCAGCCCCAACACTAGGAATATCTTCCTGACTCTGGTTCCTGCTAGGCTTCATCCATACCTGCTTTCATCCACATCTCCTCCCTAGGACTAGGTCTTTGAACTCAGCAGACACCCACTGTCCCATCTAAAGCTGAATTCATACCTGAGCATGCCATTGGCTGTATCTCCCCATCTTCCAGCAGGAGAGCATCTTCTTACTAATATTGGATTTCCATTTAGTTTTATGAATCTTTTTCTTTAGCTTTGTTAATAACTTGCACGGAACTTCTGTTACACAGAGAACAGTGAGCATGCACCACCAGGGACCACTTAAAAATCACAAGCCATGCTTAAGTGGGAAATGTGCATTTTAACGTTACTGAATGTGTGGAGATTTTGGCAGTTGATTTGAAAAGAGAACAGAAATAGAATTACGTATGAAGCGGCAAAGAAAGAACTCAGTGTGAAGGAAGGCTGATGGTACAAATTTTAGATAATGCGAAAGAAGAAACAGACTTCTCTGTAGTTCCCTTTCTTTCTGCCCCTCCATGGGCTTAGCTGCCTTGTCTTTTATGTTTATGTCAAGAATCTGCGGCTTGTTTCAATAGTCTGGGGATTTTTTTGTGATCCATAGACTCATACAATACTGAAAGCTCTTCAGACACTGGTAAAGAACCGTGAGCTAAGGAAATTCAGGAACTTAACCATGTGCTAGGGTGGGGGACGTCCTGGGGCAGAGCTGTGAAACTCATTGCACCTTATAGAACTGGCTTTTGCAAGAGAGACAATGAATGTGGAACTATTTTCAGAACAAAACACAAAACTTGTATTCAGCTTGGCTTTTCACACGCTCAAAGCTAAACAATGCAACTACTCCCTCATGCAAAGAGAGACCACAAAGCTCACAACTAGAAACGCACTCATGGCCCCTCTGCCACCTAACCAAACTATTCTTCAATAAGCTGGGAAGGTGACCAGGAAAGAGACGCAATAAGGTGATGGGGTGAGAAACAGCCCCTGATGAACACGTGACAGACAGAGTAGACACAAGAGAAGCTTATTAAGAAATCCTGTGTGCACAGTGCATAAGAGACTACCCAGGGCATGCATTTCCATGCTTCATGATGAAGAAGTAAGTTCAATCACTTTTTGGGTGGTCCTGGCATACTCCATTCCCTCAGTTTTCTATGCCAGTTCGAGTGCTGTTTGGGGCCTCCACAGTAGGGATGGAGTGGTTCATTTCTCTTGGTTTCACTGGCTCTTGGTTTTTTGCATGTTTGTTTGTTTGTTTGTTTCAGAAATACACGAAGAGTAAGAGAGTGCAGAAAAAACTAAAATCTTGCCCAAGCCTTCAGAGTCATTTCACTCAATGATGAGAGCTGCCTGGCCCAAGGACAAGGGTGTTTGCTCAAGCCCATCAGATTCACCACCCCATATAAATGAAAGTGGCCAGTGCTAGAGTATGCTTCAGCAAAATAGAATCCCAGTGAAAGGTTATCTTTAACCTCAGCACACATCCACCAGCTCCTTTTGTTTCTGTTTCTGCTGATGATGTGATGACAGAAAGCACATAACAAACAAGCACAACTGCCTCTTCAAATTCTCATGTTGTGATGACATAAAATTCTTCACGGATTGTACAATGAAACTGGAAGATGCTACTGCTGTAGGTAAGAGAAAAGAAGCATGAGTTCCAGCTAATGTGCACAGAAGCCTATGAAATATGTAGCTCTAAAATGAAAAGTTTTGGATTAGAAGAAAGAATTGTTAAAGGACTGATGACAGTTTAGTTGTTAAAAGAAAGAAAAATCTGACATTTTATAAATGATGTTCAAGCCTGTCTCCGGCTTGTAAATCTAATACCTGCACCATAAGATCACAGCAAAAACTTTTCAACAGTATTCATGTTAGTGCAAATCTCCTTGAAATGGCAGCCATACCTGGTCTGAGAGTCCTGTGAATAGTTACAGCTTTCTTCATTTTCACAGGATTTGAGGAATCTGTGGGAGTGCTTTGGGAAAAACTGAGAGACTTTGGTTTTCAGCAAGTGCAAAGTGTGAGAGGTACTTGCATCATGATTAGAAAGAGATTCTCCACAGTTCATGGTTTTCAGTTCACTAAGAACATCAGAAAGAAAGAAGGTGCCGCCCTGTATTAAGCAAGGAGGGCTGGAAAGCGCTGCATTCGAGGAGCATCATTTGACGATGTGAAATTTCACAACAGGCACAAATCTAATTTAAAAATGATCATCCACTGGAATGAAACAAGATCAATTTGACATTTACCAGCTGCACACCAAAATTGGCTGTTACTGGGACACTTCACTTTAACAAAGTTAACCATCAACAGATTCCTTTATCTAAGAGCACTAGCATACAGACAGTAATGTGCCTTTGTTTTATTTTTTCACCTGTAACTTAATGTAGCATAAGAACCATGTGTTTTGAATCAATGCTAAGGCAGAGAAAAGTGGATGTCTTCTTTTTAAGGAAAAACTATTTTATCATTAAACGTGACATGTAATTGAATTACATTGTTTTCTCCTCTTAAAAATAAGTGCAACTAAAATTAGGTGTGAAATTATAGCAACCTACATTAAAGCTTAAATATATTGTGACTTAAGAACATATTTAAAATTAAAATTCAGGCAGTATGTAATTACTACCAATATTTTAAAGAAAATAAAAAAAAAACCCTCAACCAAACTAACAAACTAAGGAAAAGCCACTGGAGTTAGAACCTGTTTACTGTTTACTGAAGTGATACTCTTGACTTTGGACAGATTCAGCCTCCTCTGAAAGTGCAGAAAGACTGTACTCTTCATTTTCTTTATTCAGCATGGGTCATGTCAATGAGGTATTCTCTCAAAGCTGAGGAACTGCAAGTTAAAAGGAAACTATGCTTTCCCCAAAACAAGGTGTGGGAGTCAGGAATCTATTAATTCTACCATCTGAAAGATAATAGGCACTATGCCAGCAAACGTCCAGATCAACAAAGTATTTATGGCTTCTAGAAAGAAGTTTAAAACCTGAAGAGGAGTTAGAAGCTTAAGTATTTAATTAATTCAGTTCTATAATGTTTCCTGTATTTATAAAATTGTTCTGCTTTAAATGCAGAAACAAAATAACATTCAAAATGAAACCTGAATGTGCAAAGAAATGTGGAACGGCTCAGATGACAGTGCATGACAAAGCCTGTACAGAGAGTCTTCAGACCCATCCTGGTCTCCCACTCTGGAGTCTCCCACTCTGGGAACATTCAAAACCCACCTGGACACCGTCCTGTGCAACTTGCTGTAGGTGACCCTGCACTGGCAGGGGGGGTTGGACTAGATGATCTCCAGAGGTCCCTTCCAACTCTGACCATTCTGTGATTCTGTGATCCTGTGAAAATGGAAGGGCCACAGTCCTGAAATCCTGGATGGGGCATTAACATGCTTGCTCTTAATAAAGAACTGTTTCTAAAAAGAACAGGTCTAAGTATATTAAAGTAGCATGTAGAAGGGCAGGCATGCAAGAGGAACAGCAAAGAGGAGGTGAAGGGCCAGCGCCCCTACCCCTCAGGTATAACCATTTGAGATGATACAGGAAGATACGTCCCATGGCAAGGCTGCATGGCTATGCAGAGGCCCGCCTAAATGCTTGGTTAACATTAAAGAAACAACCTTTCTTCTTAGTAATATAGCTGAGAGAGAATGAGTTTCTCTTTGCCTTCTCCCTAAACCTCATTCCTTCTTACCCTGTAGTAAAAACCTGTGTGACAGCTTACTGTAACTTTGATGCAGTACAGTCTGCCGAATAAATGTAAGTGGGGCAGGTAGGACCCACAAGACATGCTATGATTCAAAACCCTTGGAGAGATTCAAGGAGCAAGTCAGTGGTGACCAAGGTTGCCCTCCATCATTTTCTCTTAGCCATGGACTTCAACCTTCCATCTCCCAGACAATGTAAGTATGACTTGCCTTATGTACTTTATAACAGAGATCAAGTTGCATATTCCATGACCCAGGCCATGAGTCTAAGTATATTAAACCCATCATCCTTAATTAGTTAATTAATTAACTACCTCAGCCATCAGAAGAGGAAAGACATGCAGAGTGGAATGAAGTTAACTGGTGCTCATTTGGCAATAGTTACAATTTTGCATCTCTAAACATTCAACTAACATGATGATGAATGCAGGGAAGCGGCTTATGAATATTCTATATTTTACAACTTCAAAAAATACATATAGTGTAATACTGCTTCTAGCATAGAACTTACCATTACCAAAATGTATGAAAAATTCCCAAACCTCCAGTGTCAACGTGCCATAGGAAAGCAAAGCTGAGAGCATATACGAGTATGGCCTGCATCAGGAAAGTTTCAGTCTCATTTTATTTCCTTTATTAGAATTAACAGAAGATCTAATCAAATAGATTTTAAAAGAGTGAAACAGATCACAAATACACAGTTTCTGTTCCTTGTTAAGCGGAATACATTTTCATTGCTACATTCAGATGACAAGCAGCTTTGATTTTCCCCTGATAAGCAAATGGCCACCTCTTGGAAAGAACACATTTTGAGAGATGAATAGCTCATGTGCATATCTTATCTACTTTGAATTGATTCAGTATGGTTTCTTCAAAGCAGATTTATAGCTGAGAAAATGTTAAGGTGACCTAGTTGTACAAGCCAGAAGTAATTAATTTTGATCAGCAAAGTCTCAGCAAAGCAAGAGATGTTAAGTGAAATATTTTGAGCCTCTTCACTTTATTTTGAAAAAGTGAACTTTGTCACCCTGATAGAAGCAAAGCATTTTCAACACTGTTGAAACAGACCTGATTGCACATCTCTGTGTTTTGAACGTGGGGGAGGTATCCTCAATCTGTATCTATCTTTAATGCATTAAGATGATCTTTCATTCATACTCGGCAACAAAAAGAATGTAGCTGTCAATCAGAAATCCCCAGCAGAACAGGGAGAAAGCGGATCAAAACCAGACTTTCCTTCAAACTAAACACGGAACAATGGCAACCCGCTCAGAATGGCTCTGAAAGGATGAGGCATACAACAAAAATCCAAATTTTGTTCCAAATAAACAACACTTTATGCCATGTGAACTCTAAATTATATTAAGCAGTGACTTAATACAAATAAAACTGATCTGTGGAGAGTTATGTAAACATCCTACTACAATTAGCCATCATAATTTTCCATTGTAAATGTTCATAGGAATATCCATTCTTACCACACTGGCTGGAGGCCATCTACCAAAAGTTATACAAATGTATTCAAGACAAGGAAATCCTAAACTATTACTTCTCAGTACTGCACATTCCCACTGAACTTGATGACACCAGGACTTTGGCTTCATAGCGATGAGGCCATATACATAATACTCACTAGCAGCCTTCATTTTCCTCAGAAAAGCCTGCTTCTTATATCTTTCTTCGCAGTAGTATAGGGTTAGCACTTCAGGGCAGTTTGGACTTCACAAACTTTCTATAATCTGAATTTTTGGTACAGGGACATAAGAAAACACTAGATATTGATTAGAAAAAAAAAAAGAACCTATTCTTTCTGGACTATTTTTCTCACATATCCTCCATCCTTCTCTGTTTTGTCAAGTTGTAGAAAGACATTTTGCAGTCTTTCCTTTTGTTCACTTTGCATGAGCAGACACAGGCCTCTGTGTCCTATGGTCCTCTGAATAACCTGCTTCTTCGAGGAGGTCCGGGCTCTACCAGCTCTGCAGTTTGGACCGTATTTAAGTCCAGGAAATTATTTCCTGTGGCAAAGATGGATTTGAAACAGACTTAAGCAGCACATACTTGCCCATCACTGACAGCCTCTCCTTAGTGTTGGCAACCACTGCTGCCAATTCCCTCCCAAATTATTTGCTACCCTGCATTTTCGCTCTCCTTTTCTATGTCTGCCACCAAGATAATGCTCCTTTGTTTCCAGACTTCCCTCTCTTGCACTTCTCTCCTTAACCCTGTCCCAGTGTTGCTGCCTTTTCATTTCCCACGCCACTGAATACCTTCTTTAATTTCTTCAGTGGCTTTTTTTTTTTCTTATTTCTATACGTTTGAAGCATCATTTCCACCTGCACAGTTCTCTGTCTCTTCACGTCCTATTTCCCTTCATGGTTAGTAGAATGTTTTATCTGTTACAAAGCACCACAAACACTCAAGCTGCCATACAAATTACACAACGTGCCAATGAAAATAAAGAAAAGAAAATACTGCAGCCCAAATACTCACTGCTCAGCTGCCAGAGCTTTCCTTGTTCTTTTAGAGCTGCCTCAGACGCTGACTCCCATTTATACCCACTTGATTGACCTGCTGGCACTGCCAAAATGGTGTAATGTGGTTTAGACATAAATCTGAGTCAGGCTGTAGTTCTGCAGTGCAATGCTCGCTCTGAACAGAGTCCTATTCAAGGGACGTGGGGGCATTTGGGATCCACAGAAACAGCAGAGCTGCACCAGGCCCTCGGTATCGCAGCTGCGGTTGCACAGGCGGGATGGCTGTGTCTGGCCTGGGCCAGGAGCCGTTCCCTTGCACGTTCTCATAAGATCTCCCCCTTGTCTTGGTGATGGCAAAATTATATTTCAGTCACCGTACAGCAGCATATGGCAGTAACAAGCAGCAGCTCCCAAACACATGGATCTTTTTGTTTTAGCTCGATACCATAGATAACCATCCCCGTCCCTGCCTCCCCATCTTGACTCAGACAAAAGCACTCATGACTCCGTCCTCCCAGTGTCCGGCAGCAGCACCTTCCCACACAGCAGCAACACAACGCACTTGTAGGATAAAACACTTGGGCGGAGAGAGCTAGTAAGACCTCAGAACATGGCCAAGAGAACCCCAACCAAACAGCACATGGCTCTGACTGATAAAAACATGCTTGCAATTTATATTCTCTTTGAAATGTATCCAAAAAACTCTCAAAAGCAAACATGCCATACAAAAATAGTATACATTTTTGCTGTGCAAAAATGGTACGCTCTACTTCCTATTTTAATGCTATTGAAAATCATCCCAGCTTAACAACTCATCTCACAGGGTATAGATAGTGGGAAGAAATATTTGCCATGGGGTTGCTTCTGAGGCTGGCTTTGTACGCTTCAGGAAAGGATTAGACATTTGAATGGGAAATAAGGGTCTCCACAGCTAATGCTCTAGATCTAACAGTCCCAGGGGGTCCAGGAATGGAAGCTTTCTCTGATCCTTGTGCTTGGCATCCCTCTCCTGATTTGGCAAGCAATGCCATGCCTTATCCTTTCCTAATTCAAGTTCCTCTTCCAGACCTGTTTTCTTCCTGTGCAGCCGCTTATTATTTACGTGACTCTAAGTCTCTTTTACTTGGTTCCACAATAAAACAAACCCACTGTATCTTAAAGTGTGTGTTTCATCATAACACAAAGGGACAATTTCCACGATTTTACAATAAGGTGCAAAACTCTTATTTTACAAGCACTACTTTGACTTTTTTTTTTTTTTAATTTCTGCTGCCCACAACTATCTTGTTATTCCTCTCAATGGCCATTCAGAGCATGCAGATTTAGAAGATATGCATCATGTATTTTTATCTTTTGAGAGACATCTAGAAAGCTCTTGTGTCTCCACAATTACTAATAACTAAAGGTCATATAGCCCACCTTCCTGCAAATTAATCTCTTTCGCACCTACTGTTGTCTTGTCCATTTCAGAACACATTGTGAATCCTAAAAATAACCAGAAATAAATGTCACCAGAACTAAGGCTTTTACCTCGTGTTTAGGGAGCCTATCTGTCAGTACAGTAAAGCTTGCTGTCAGTATTTTGCTATAATTTAACTCTGCGTTTTTCTATCTTATTCACACCATTATTTCTAGATCTCTAAAAAACTATGCTAAATAATTCTTATGGCAACTGCATAACTCCGCAGTGCGTCCCAGATCAGCCATTCTTGTGAAGCTGTAATTACTGAGATTCACCTTACAGAAGTTACTTCTTCTCCTCTAGGGCAGACACTGCCTTTGCAGCTCTACCAGCACCGCCTGGATGTGGGCTATTGCTTGAACTCTCAGCGGCTGGTTATCACCACTCAGCTGAAGCAGTTAGTATAAGCACTTCTTTCCTGTTTCAGTCCAAAGCCAAGAAGATTAGCTTACCCACAACAGGGAGGTGGTGTGAATTAACCTTGCCCCAAAACGGATTAGGCTCACTCACAAGATCAGCTGTAGACGCTAGGCAGTATATGATGATGGTCTCTCCCCTTCTGCTCTCTGCCTCTTAGCTGTTAGCTGCTGCATCTTAGCTTGAGTCTCTGTGTGATTTGCATAGACCCCATCTGCTGTCTAGACGGCACCCAGGAACTCACAGTTGCCCAGTAGGGTGGTCTCTCTCCTAGCACTTGGCTCCACGGAAGTCTCAGCAATTGGAAAGGGTGAGTGTCAAAGGAGCATCAAAGCCAAGCATGGCTGATGAGTTAGAAGTCCAGGTTGGATGCAAGCTGTGCTTAACTAACGAGGTGAATAAACTTGAGAGGGAATATTGTCGCATATTCACACTGAGCTCTTTAAAATCTTCCTTGTAAAAACTTTGCAAAATGCGACTTTACCATAACACTCACAGAAGTGCCGATTTTTGGTATTCATCAAACAGTGAGCTAAGGCTTCCAGAGGGTTCATGGTAGCTTCCCAGTAGCAGATAAGGGACATCTCAGAATAAATAGCAGCTCAACACTGAGTTACATGCAAATACAGCAGTGCTGTAGAAGTGCCACCATTTTCATCCATATCTCAGTCGAGGGAGATGCTGATACCTAAGGGGTCTACATTGCGTGGTGGAACACAGTGCAGAAAATTTCAAACCAGCATCAAACACGATAACTGCAAAGAGCTACACAGTCACTTCAGCACGTTAGGCCAAGCACAGAAAATACACCCGTTTCCAGGACTGCTTTTGGTAACTGAACTGGCATCTCTTCTTGGCACTGAACTGCCTGCACAGCTTCCATTGCACTGGGTAGGCATGCCCCAAACATCTCTTGTAGTAACTGCTGGTAAGTGCTGAAATTTGATGTGCCCTCTGCATTCAAGAGTATACTCCTATAGTGGGCGCATCATCATAGAATCATAGAATCATAGAATGGTTTAGGTTGGAAAGGACCTTGAAGATCTTCGAGTTCCAACCCCCCTGCCATAGGCAGGGACACCT
>VUYV01000017.1:5978085-6040030 GCA_008711295.1 Anarhynchus alexandrinus | reverse complement strand
CCAGATGTAAGACCTTGCACTTGGCCTTGTTGAACTGCATGAAGTTGGCTTGGGCCCACCTCTCCAGCCTGTCCAGATCCCTCTGGATGGCATCCCTCCCCTCCAGCGTGTCTACCTTGCCAAAGAGCTTGGTATCATCGGCAAACTTGCTGAGGGTGCACTTGACCCCACTGTCCATATCTCCGACAAAGATGTTACAAAGATGTTACAGGTCCCAGCACCAACCCCTGAGGAACACCACTTGTCACTGGTCTCCACTTGGACATCGAGCCGTTGACCGCAACTCTTTGAGTGCAACCGTCCAGCCAGTTCTTTATCCATTGAGTGGTCCATTTGCCAAATCCATGTCTCTCCAATTTAGAGACCAGGATATCATGTGGGACAGTGTCAAATGCCTTGCACAAGTCCAACTAGATGACATCAGTTGATCTTCCCTTGTCCACCGCCGTTGTGACCCCTTCGTAGAAGGCCACCAAATTAGTCAGGCATGATCTGCCCTTGGTGAAGCCATGCTGGCTGTCACCAATCACCTCCTTGATTTCTGTGTGTCTCAGCAGAGTTTCCAGGAGGATCTGCTCCATGATCTTGCCAGGCACAGAGGTGAGACTGACAAGATCACAAATGACACCAAATTCCGCGAGACTGTCGATGTGCTCTAGCAGCCACCACTGTCACAACCTTGTCCCCCTTGATGGCACCAGCACTCCCCCAGTGACAGCAGGCTTTGGCTTAATGCTATTCCTGCTGGCTAACAAAACTTCCGTTCACTCTGATGGATTCAGAGTTAGATTTGCGCTAAGCACTAACCCAAATTCATGAGCTCCAAATTTCCACCTGCCACTGGTGAAATGGAGGGCTCTGCTGGAGTCAGAAGCAGAACATTTACTGCTCTTACCAAGGTTTCCTTGCCTTGTGTTCCTAATGGAGCTGGAGAAAGGGTCAATCACATAGTTATTTAAGAGCTATGCTGTCTTGCAAAGAAGTTAGTTATCCCTCTGAATTATCCCAGGTTCAGCTGGATCCTGAAAGCTGCTCAGTACCCCACCAGTGTTAGCATTACTAAATAAATCCGAGTATCCACTCTAGCAGGAATGTAGCAAATTACATGGTGATATTGTCAGCCATCTAGACACGAATAATGCAGGGATTTTAGTTGCAATCACCGCATCTTAACTTCCAGAGCTAAGACATTTCATAAAAAAAGTGTTAAAAAACACAAGATGGTTAATTCCCTGGTTTTTATACAGATTTTATTTTTTACTAAGGCTCAGCCCTCACAGAACAAGCCATCTAGGAAGGATAAATCTCTGAATCTGCTTCTGTGCTTGAGGAAGTGTAGGGTCCGCTCCATTGGTTTGTTGCTGCAGGACACCTAGCAGGACCACAGCCCTGCTGCTGGTCAGATAGAACAGCCTGGCAATGGACAATCAGGCGTTCAGGAAAGGATTGATTCTCTTTCTCTTCAAGGAAAAATCCTTGCCTGAGCGCTCATGAGTAAGTGCCATCTGTCCTTTCCCCCATCCTAATGCCACTGCTCCGTGCTGTGTCAAATAGAACAGTGCTCAGTCGCCTCTTCACAGCAAGAACATCAATATCATTAAAAGGTCTGCAATGGCCTTTTAAGCTCAACACCAGACTGACAAACTATACCATGGATTAAAAACATGCACAGACTTCACCGTATGTCAACAGGTGGAAGATTTTACTGTTTCCAGACCTTCCTCATGATAGAGAGTAATTATTATGATTACATGGCAGAGGTACAGCAGCACAGAGAGACACTACATCTGTGAGTCATTCACAGCAGTAGAGTTAGCAGAGGCACAGCCTGGATAAAGGGATTAGCAAGGCAAGACGGATACATGCCTTGGGAGTGCACACACGTGTGTGTGCTCATTAGGTGTCAAAATAGATAATTAAGGATTACATTGTATTAAGAAGATCAAGTAGGACTTAGGGCACATTCATGTCAGCTGCATTGGTAAATTGATCACAGCACCTACAGAGTACTTTCCTCTCTCTCCCCCCTCACCGCACATTCTCCCTGTTGTTTAGTTAACTGAAAAGCCTCAATGCCAAAAATAGAAGCTTAGGCAAAGAAAATTTATCTCAGTACATTTCTAAATTTCATAGAAGTATTCAAGACTATTACACTGTATTAATACAGAAACACATAAGACAGTGCTCCACATTTCTCTTCTTCCATTTCCTAAAAGCCAGCCTGATAAAACTTTCCTTCCTTCCCTTCTGCTGTCCTGGAACAGTTTTTTTCTATTAATAATTGCATGCCCACATGGGGAAGGAATCAATGTGACTGAGGGGTCAGGTATCCCTTATGGCAACTGCAGACTGGAATCACTAACCGTGCAAAGCAAATTCCCAAGGGAGGGACAGGAATATGCATCAAGGCGCTTACTTTTTTGATACATACACCAAATGGCAGCTACGACAGGGGACTCAAAAATCTTTGTTCTCTGTTTCATTTTTTGCTATTCTTTGAATACGACTGTGTATTGCACAGACTGTGTGTTGGAACTGAATAACAATTCCCCTCAGGTTTTTCTCCAGTTCTATTTTATAAAAGTCTTCTTTATGTAAACTATGCTCTTGCATCATCTTTGTTATATTCTTGCAATTAGAAGATAGGTAATAAAACCAAGGCTGCCTCTAGAAGGATATTAATATCACACAAAAAAATGACTGCTGTCTTGTGGCCAAACCAAATCTTTGTAAACAGTTTGCATCTCCCTAATTTCGGTGTTTTTTCTATTTGTTACATATCTTACTGCTGTGTTCAGCTATACTTCAGTGGTCATGCGATGGAAGCAGCAATGGTCAGAGACTGTGCCTGTGTGGAGAAAGAACAGGGAGTTTGAATAAAACCAAATGAGATCAGCATCCAGTAATGCTCTGCGCTGAATCTCAGAGCACTATTCTTTGTGCTTTCTCCTACCAGTTTTAAAAATGCATGATGGTGTTATTTGGTACATATAGTGTATGTTCTCAGCTAAACACCCATAAAGCTTTCACATCACCCTATCATGCATTTCTTATACTCTCTGTCTTCGAGTAAGAAGCGTGCAGTGTCCATACCAGTTGGGAGTGTATGGCTGTTGGTGCCTTTAGCATAAAGCAATCTCGTTAACTTTTCATGCCCATCAAGAGCTGCTCTATACCCACATATCTTCTCTGAGGTGAACAAATCCAGCAGTTCTGATTCTAATCAAGGGGACAAGCTTTTTCCTCCTGAAGCAAGAGGTGAGCAAATACAGCCTCTCAAGAGTCTGTAGGAATGTACAAGAAAGTTGCTTCTCCTCTGTGGACCATCTTATGCCTCGCACGGTGTAATCCACAGAGTGGAATCTGTGAGATTAATTCAACGTTTGATCTCTCACTTAGGCAAGTAAAAACTGGGAATTACTCCACCCAAGAAATGTAGTTACAGTGGTGTAATTAAGAGAAGAACTATGCCGTGGGCCTCCACACTGACTTGTATGCCCAGTGGGAGAAACTACTGGCCTGAACCGTTGTGCCAAAACTGAAGGCAAACCTGCCCGGTGGCAGGGAGGGTTTGCTGTCTGTCGCCAGCGGCAAAGGCTGCACGCTGGCAGCCCGCAGCACCGGGGGGACCCCCGGCACCGCACCCCCAACACCAGGGTCTCTTGCAGCCGCAGCAGCTGTGGAAGGGAGGGAGGGAAGGAGGAAGGGAGGGAGGGAGGGAGGAAGGGAGGGAGGGAGGCAGAGCCTGTGCACACAGCCTTTTTAAAATGTCACTGAGTAGGTTTCAACTGAAGTGCACAAAACTAATCTAATTCCACTCCTACTCAAAGAGTATAGCATATATTGTTCTTTCTCTTCATCTATTTCCCCTGAAAGCTTTCTGCACCCAATTGCGTTAATGAACGCTGAACTGATGATGACGCAGATCAGATCAATATGGATGTATGCAGAATTAGGTCATTCTGATGGAGAGCAGGCCCAGCCGCCACAAGAGCACTCTGCCAGATGAGAGGCAGTGAGCCGAGCCCTCGTCCCTCAGTTTCGCTTTTCTTATACCATATGCAGGAGGGTGAAATCCAGCACGACAGAGGTGCACTTTGTGGAGACATAAATTGCTTCTGAATGTGAGCTTAAAACATGAGTACCTTGTAGGCTACAGTACCAATACTTGGCCCCTACCCACAGTTTTTGAGGCCTCTAACAGCTAGGTAGGAGTGGCTCTTCACAAGCAAGGAAGAGGGAAGATTTGGGAAGAGGAGACAAAGATCTCGTATACTCAGTGTGGGGAAGTGACAAGTCTTCGAGACTGGGAGACAAGCAAGAGTGAAACCAAAGGGATCTGTCCCTGGACAGATTCACTATTACATCCCATCTCCTGCCCTCAGTGAGGTGGGTAGGACAAAATGGAAAGTGCAAGGGAGTCCCAGAGGGTCAGCTATTGAAGAAAGACATGTTCTAGACAGAGCCATCTTAGGGCAGAGCCATTGGGAGCAGGCAGGGGCTGAAAAGTGGGTCTGAGGTAAACCTTGTTTCTTCATGATATTTCTATGCTGGTATCTCAACCTTCCAGAGAGCAGCCTGAGTTTTGATATTAAAGGCTATGAGCTTTATTTCTGAGCAAGCTGGCATGTTCCTGGACTTTACCTCAAAGAGTTACACTAAAAATTCCAGGAAGATATCTTGTGCTGAGGGTATGATATACTTCATTAATAATAAAAAAGATAAAAACTCTGAAACCGTTACCCAGCAACACTGCAAACGTGTCAGGTATTATGGCATGTAAAGCTACTGTTATGCTGGTACAGCCACCTCCTCATACCTTACAGTAGCAGTACTGAGAAGAAGCAGACAGCTTCTTGGAGCACTACAGGCCCCCACAAGAATCACAGAATCATTAAATAGTTTGGGTTGGAAGGGACTGTTTAAGGTCATCTAGTCCAACCCCCCTACAATGAGTAGAGACATCTTCAACTAGATCAGGTTGCTCAGAGCCCCGTCCAACCTGACCTTGAATGTTTCCAGGGATGGGGCATCTACCACTTCTCTGGGAAACCTGGGCCAGTGTTTCACCACCCTCATTGTAAAAAATTTCTTCCTTATATCTAGTCTGCATCTTCCCTCTTTTAGCTTAAAACCATTACCTCTTGTCCTATCACAACAGGCCCTACTAAAAAGTCTGTCCTCATCTTTCTTACAAGCCTAATATTTAATCTAAATCTACCCTCTTTCAGTTTAAAACCGTTACCACTCATCCTACCACTACACTCCCTGATAAAGACTCCCTCCCCATCTTTCCTGTATGCCCCCGTTAAGTACTGAAAGGCCGCTATAAGGTCTCTGCAGAGCCTTCTCTTCTCCAGGCTCAGCAACCCCAGCTCTCTCAACCTGTCCTCACAGGAGAGGTGCTCCAGCCCTCTGATCATTTTTGTGATCTCCTCTCGACCCGCTCCAACAGGTCCATGTCTGTCTTGTGCTGGGGACTCCAGAGCTGGATGCAGTACTCCAGCTAGGGTCTCACCAAAGCAGAGTAGAGGGGCAGAATCACCTCCCTTGACCTACTGGCCACACTTCTTTTGATGCAGCCCAGGATATGGTTGGCCTTCTGGGCTGTGTGTGTGCCTTGCCAGCTCATGTCCAGCTTTTCATCCACCAGAACCCTCAAGTCCTTCTCCACGGGGCTGCTCTCAGTCCCTTCATGCCCCAGACTGTATTGATACTCAGGATTCCCTGACCCAGGTGTAGGACCCTGCACTTGGCCTTGTTGAACCTCATGAGGTTCACAGTGGCCCACTTCTTGAGCTTGTCCAGGTCCCTCTGGATGGCATCCTGTCCCTCAGGTGTGTCAACTGCACTGCTCAGCTTGGTGTCACCTGGAAACTTGCTGAGGGTGCACTAGATACCACTGTCTATGTCATTGATGAAGATATTGAACAGTACTGGTCCCAATATGGACGTCTGAGGGACACTGCTTGTCATCAGTCTCCATCTAGACATTGAGCCATTGACCACTACCCTCGGGATGCAACCGTCCAACCAATTCCTCATCCACTGAACAGTCCGCCCATCAAATCCATATCTCTCAATTTAGAGAGAAGGATGTTGTGGGGAACCCTGTCAAAAGCCTTACTGAAGTCCAGATAGATGACATCCGTGGCTCTTCCCTTATCCACTGATGTAGTCAGTCCATCACAGAGGGCCACAAGGTTGGTCAGGCAGTACTGGTCCTTAGTGAAGCCACACTGGCTGTCTAGGATCACCTCCCTGTCCACCATGTGCCTCAGCATAGCTTCTAGGAGGATCTGTTCCATGATCTTCCGAGGCACAGAGGTGAGGCTGACAGGTCAGTAGTTCCCAGGGTCCTCCTTTCTACCCTTTCTAAAAATGGGTGCAATGTTTCCCTGTTTCCAGTTACTGGGTACTTCCACTGACTGCTGTGGCTTTTCAAATATCATGGAGAGTGGCTTGGCAACTACATGAGCCAGTTTCCTCAGGACTCCGGGATGCATCTCATGAGGTCCCATAGACTTCTGTATGTTCAGATTCCTCAGGTGGTCACAGACCTGATCTTCTCTTACAGTTGGAGGGATTTTGCTCCTCCAGTCCCTGTCTTACAGTCCATCCACTTGAGAGGTGTGGGGAGAGAGGTTGCCAGGGAAGACTGAGGCAAAAAAATTTGTTGAGTACCTCAGCCTTATCCTCATCCGTTGTTACCAGTTTTCTAGTCTTGCTCATCAGAGCGTTGCACTTTGTTTGACTTTCCTTTTCTGGCTGCCATAGCTGTAGAAGCCCTTCTTATTATTCTTTGCGCCCCTTGCCAAGTTCAGCTCCAGCTGCACTTTGGCCTTCCTGACCCCATCCCTACACAACCAGGCAGCATCCCTATAGTCTTCCCAGGATACCTGTCCCTGCTTCCACTGCCTGTGCATTTCCTTCTTGCCCTTTAGTTTGACCAGCAGGTCTTGACTCAGCCATGCTGGTCTCTTGCCCTCCTTTCATGATTTCTTACACCTGGGGATTGAGAGCTCTAGAGCTGTGTGGAAAGCGTCCCTAAAGATCTGCCAGCTCTGTTCTGCTCCCTTGTCCCTGAGGGCAGCTTCCCAGGGGTTCCTATTAACTAACTCCTTGAATAGCTGGAATATTGCTTTCCTAAAATTCAGGGTCCTGACTTTACTCTTTGCCTGACTTATATCCCTCAGGACTGCAAACTTCACCAGTGCATGATCACTGCAGCCCAGACTGCCTCCGATCTCGACATCATGAGTTAGCTCACTTGTGTTAGTGACCAACAGGTCCAGCATCACATCCCCTCTGGTAGGGCTGTCTATTACCCAGCTTAAGAAGTTATCCTCAATGCTTTCCAGGAGTCTCCTGGATTGCCTACAGCTCACCGTGCTACTTTTCCATTGCATGTTGGGGTGGTTGAAGTTCCCCAGCAGGATCAGAGCCTGCAAGCACAATGCCTCCTGTAGCTGGAGTAAGAAGGCTTTGTCAATAGGCTCCCCTTGATCAGGTGGCCTGTGGTAGACACAACCACAAGGTTCCCTTTATTGCCTTGGTCTCAGTTCTTAGCCATATGCTTTCAGCCTGCTTGTGGCTATTCTCCAGAGACAGCTCTTTACACTCTATCCATTTCTTGATGTAGAGGGCAATGCCTCTGCCCTTCCTTCCTCACCTGTCCCTTCTGAACAGCCTGTAGCCATCGATAGCCACACTCCAATCATGGGATTCTCCCACCAAGTTTCAGCAATGGCAACTAGGTTGTACCTTTCTAGCAGCACAGTGGCTTCCAACTCCTGTTTGTTACCCATGCTGCGTCCGTTGGTGTAGAGGCACTTCAGCTGGGCTGTTGGCCATGTAACCTTTCTAGAGGAACACCCCTTAATTCCTTTGAGGTATTTCACTGGTATTTCCCTGTTGGTTCCTATTACTTCAGGATCCCCTGGCTCATCTCCCTAAGATTTCAAGTGTGCTGCAGTGTAGCCAGCATGTCTTAGACGATCAGGCTGAGGGCACCCTGTCCCTCTAACCTTGGCATGTCATCCCACAGCTTGTCACATGCAAGACTGATATTATTCTCCTCCTCTTTCAAGCCTAGTTTAAAGCTCTGTCAATAAGCCCCACTAGCTTGTGAGCAAAGACCCTCTTCCCCCTTTGAGAAAGGTGAATCCCATCTGACACCAGCAAGCCTGATGCCGTGTAGGCCATCCCATTGTTGAAAAACCCAAAACTGTGGTGGAAACACCAGCGATGGAGCCATGTATTAATAAATTGGGCCCATCTGTTTCTTCCAATGTCACTGCCAGCAACTGCAAAGAGAGAGGAAAAGGTAACCTATGCTCTGGATTCCCTTACACCCAGTCCCAAGGCCCTGAAGTCTCTTTTGATTGCCCTTGGACTACACAGACAAGCTAAGGGACCTTAGGGGACAGTGGCAGTAATGCATCTCTATTGCCCTGACCACGGTCCCACCATAAACTGCAGACTGTGAATGAAGGGCATGCCAGTGTTTGGGATCTCCACCCTGTCTAAGCTCTCAGCAGTGCAGACCAAATGGGAAGTCGATATGGACTACAAGGGCTACCAGGAGGTCATCACCTATTCAGGTCCTGAACTACGATCTTACAAAACTGAACAATGACATTTGAAAGTTGTAGTTACTCTGATGAAATGTTAATTACCATGATGATATTTTAGTTCCCATACGGTCTACTATTTAAACCAACACAGACAGAGTTCTCCTGATGTGAAGAATGAGAATATGAACTGCATACTGGTGTATGATGAGGAGATGCTCCCAGCAGAGGCATGCATGTTAGCTGTCAAGACAAACAGCAAAACATTCCTGCCTGTCTGGAGTGAGAAACACAGCCCGTGCAGTATTAAGTGGCCAGCATGAGACTGAAATTCGGTTCTAAAAAAGTCCGTGCTAAGGAAGAATGAGGGGGCTGGGATTTTTCATTTTAAAATAGATCTTTTCCCCATTTGTAGGTTGGTCTCATTTTGCAGCAGCTATATTCTGCACCAACATGTGGTAGACCGAAGATTAAGTCTCAAATTCCCAGACGCTGGGTTAGAAGAGGCCAAGAATGTCACAGAATTGACAAGCTTAGCGTCAGGAGATGGGGATTTGGTTGCCATACTTTTCAGTACCTCTTGTTACTTGAACCTTCCAAGAACCTTGACATTCGTAACAGAAGTGGCTAATTCCCACCTCTCTCTTCCCTAGCAATCAGCTCCCAGTGGGAAGCTTAGCTAAAAAGAGCCATGTAGTTTTTTCAAATGGCTGTGGCTTATACCCTCCCACTGGCAATATTAATGCCGTCCTTTGCTTTTTATGAAGTGGTCAGGACTTCATCAGAGTGCACAGACTTGGAAGCAGGAAAATATCAAAATAAATACTACAGTTACCAGCCAGAGTTCAAATATGTGCCAGGTAGCCATTCAGCTGCTTTATGAAATGAACACTTTGTTTTAAAATTGCTTGTAGCATATGTGTCTGAACTCCTTTTCACTGCAGAGAAAATGATTATGAGCACTTTCAAGGACAAAATCTTGCCTGAAGTTAGCAAATACAAACTAGGTGCACAAAAATATAAGAAGGATCAAAGGGATACAGCTACACTACAGTGTGAAGGGCATTTCTAGGACATCCTGCAGCCCATAAAGCCTCTCCAGAAATTTGATTGGAATCACAGCCTGAAGTATGTGCACAGTCTGCTCTCAAAGGGATGTGGTGTTGCTGGTGCCTGAGCTCACCTAGTGGCTTAGTACATTGCAACTACTTTTTTAGGTGCCACAAGGTTCCTGTTGCCTGGAAGATATCAAAGTGTACAGGACACATGTGGAGGTTGGGATCACATTGTTCTTCTGGATGTTCCTGGGAGCACTCCATAATGGCAGGGAAGACACAGCCCTTCAGGATTGTTTAAGGGTTTTTTTAAGATATTGGTAAAACTAGTCTATTTCTCAATATCATTTTTGCTCTTTAATCCACATACTTCATCCTTAGCTCAAAAACTCTAAACTTCAACTTTTTTGCTGTTCCTACGGACTCAGGAAACTCCAAACTCACCCATTTTTATCTGCCAGTGCTCCAGGATGGAATGTTATCAAGGTTCAGTACGGCATTTTCTGATTATGTACTTCGTGCTCAGAAGCAAAGGGCTGAGATACGCACTGGCTAAGAGCCTATTTCTAACCACTTCAGCAGAAAACTAAATTCAGTTCTGGAAAAGGAATGTAGGATAGTTTTCAACTATGTTTTTCCTGGATTGACATACTCTAGAATGTCTGGAGAACCAAAAGCCAGCTTCAGATCTCATGGGAGACGGCAGAGGAATGAGCCCAGTCTTTGACAAGCTTTCATACCTTTTCCTTTTACAATCCAAACGCAATAGCAGAAAATAACATTTAATTTCACCCACATCTCTGAATGGGAATTTCCATTTTTTCAAAAGAAATGCACATCTATACCCCAATAAGTGATCAACAGTACCTTGGAAAGCCAAACTTGTGGCAGTTGCAGTAAGCTCCATGCACCTTTCAGACCAGTGAATTTTTCCCAGATCATTTAAACAGAGTACCGACACATCAGCCTTTTCTACTGATACTCACTGGTCCTCTCTCCCAGCTGCAACAGCCACACCAGCCCACACCATTTATCCTGCTGTTCAGATCTCACCTATATGCTCATTAGCACACTGTGCTGTTGGTTTCCAACAAGGCTCTGAGTATTGCAGCTATTTTAGGCTACTGTCAGCATCAGACTTGCAAACTCTATCTTCTGCCACCATTTGGGATGCTCAGATGTTTACTGAAGACTACAGAAAGCAGAAAAGCAGTAAAGCAACTCTGATGTCTCCCTGTAATAACTCATAGCATGACAATGGCTAGATTTGAACCTCCATTTCAAAGTAGGGTTGCCAGTAAAAGTTTAATTTCCTAGCTGCTACAGCTGCTACCTTAAGGCCTAGTCGAAAAACTAGTGAAGGTAGTAGAAAGCTTCTCACTGACATTAGCATTCGTCCAAATTAAGGAACCACTTTCCATAACTACCAGTTAATCTGTCATTGTTCTGGTATTGACTATGCACTGGTTGCCATAAAAGTGACCAGTAGACCACAGCACTTCTCCACTGTATGTTTATATTTCACCTGTGAATTGTCTGTGAACAAACTAAAACTTCCCCAAATTGATTCTCTCTTCAGCAGTCTTCGTTTTCATAGCCATTGTCTTGGCCTAGAGATATTTGTTGTTTGCACCTTTGTGTGACAGTTGCCATTAAATTCTGAAGCTGCTTTGGTGTAACATGTAGGTCATGTTCACTGATGGAATAATAATAATGATAACAACAACAATGACAACAACAGTAAATAATGCACCATATTTTCAGTGCAGATTATCATTACCATGAATCTGAAATTTGCTGTCTCTGAATGTCCTCAATAATCATTTAAAATTCACTACTTTCAAGAGTATTCCTGTGTACCAATCTGGCTGCTAGAACATTAATGAAAAGTGACTCAAAAAGAGGTACAAAGTAAGCTGAAGCACACATTAACAACTGGAAAGGTTATCTATGAATACGTTTTTGTTGTATTCATTGAATTTTATGGATACTCAAATGTGTATTTGATCCAAACTGCCACCTAACTTATTCAGGGAATATGTTAAAATCATGAGTTGCAAATATCAAGGAAATATAAAAATGACAACACATCCATTTTCTATCATGTGTGATTTCCTGTTCTAAAACATTTACCTTTTCCCACTCCCAGATCACAATTGCCTTTTGAGCATATGGAGAAGCAGGTGTGTCAGAAGTATCCTGGGGTGTACTAAAAGAAAGGGAAAAAAAGATTATGCAGTCCTGCGTGGTTTAATAAGGTTGATGTGAACACAAATATCCACTAGCTTAATAGATTTGACTAAAAGCTGAGCATCATAGTTCCTTTTGTCTCCTGTGCTGACTTGCCCTTTTCCATAGTTTTAATGAAGTTGTGCTGTTTTGTACTTCAGCACATTCCCACTGCGTATTGAAAAAGTGGAGATGTACCATGTGAAGATATCTGATATACAGCTAAAGTTGGGCAAAATTTTCTGGCCAGGATGTTTTTCCTGAATAACAGTGATTCAATGATGTCCATTTTTTTGTAAGCTGCTGAAGGGTTTGGGGGTGGGTCGGGGGGGTAGTCTTGAAACTGGAAAAATGTCAGCATTTTAGTTTTGAGATACTTTGATTTTTAGTTCAAAGCATCTGGAAATCAACTTCAGTTTTCTGAAAGAATGAACAAGGAAACAAGTAACCCCTCCCAAAACCTAAAATTTGTTCTTACTTGAAAATTATTATTTTTCCTACTTTTCATTTGGCTGAACACTTCATTCCAGGTTGATGCAAAATGCATTCTTGTAGATTTGCCAGTGAGCCCCCCAAATCAATTACTTGCCCAGCTCTGGATACCGACTTCTAGTTAGGAGCATTTCTTTGGCAAAAACACCAGCTGCAATTTTTGTGTGAGTGTCAAACTCCTAGGTTATTTTCAGATAGCTGAATGGTATGCTTTCAAGTGACTGTTCTTCCAAACACTCTCTCTGTTTGTTTGTGCTTATCATGCATCAGTAGTTTTGCTTTCACATTGAAACTTTACAAAGATACAACTCATGGTCATGAAATCGTGCAAGAATGATGCCAATAAAAGGCCAAAAAGGAATATCTGGCTTTGAATCTACAGCAATGCAAATATGAAGGCCTTGGTGGCTTAAGGGGATGCCAGAATCTTCCACTCCTATTTTACTGTTTCGAACCCTGGATCCAGTTCCTCATTACATAAAGGGTGAATGGAAGAATTTGCAAATAAAATTTGTTGGGATTATCATAATAGTATTGGTTGAAATAAAAATCGAGGACAATTAGGTGCCTAAGGCAAGATATGTACTAACATCTCTATTACATAAAATCCGTGTTCTCCTGTCAGATGGCAACGGGAGATATGCATGCTCTCTTCCTCTGAAAATCAGGACAAATCCTTGTACAATGATACCAGCATGCCGTGGGCCTAGGCAAAGCCCTCTCAATTTTCCAGGGCAGTGGAGGGAGTTCATGAACAGTGAAGGGGGAAATACCACCCACCTACACCAGCAATGAAGTCAGCATTTGTGAGAGGCAAGTGACCTTGTGAAAGGTGAGAAATTGTGACCATTTGTGAGAGGTGAGAAGGGTCTGGACAATTTCCAAAGTCACCTTTTCATGAAAGAGTGTTGTCAATAGTGCTTTGAGTGTTACTCACTTCGTGGCAGTGCAGACCTGAATATACTGCTCTTTATTTAGTTGAAGATGGCAAACCCTGCTGAGATATTAGGGGTGGAAGAAAAGAGAGAAGTTTGGATGGAGGTTCTGCTATTCAGTGCAAATCGTGGCAATAATCCAGTCCTGCTGAATTCAAACCCAAATTATTTTCCCATTGCGATAGAAAGCAAAGTACTGCACACAGCCATGGCCTGTAATACAATACTTTGGACTAAACTGTGTTCATGTTCCCAAAATACACTAGTCTTTTGCCAAGCACAGGACAAACACTTAATCATTTGTAATGAAAGCTGTAGAAAATCATTCTCACTGGATAGTAAGTGTTTTTCACCTGTACTGCGTAAGTAATACACAGTCAAATAGAATTAACCAGCAACGTCAAGTTTCAGGCCTTCCACTGACCTCCCTGAATCCTCTTTCAAAAGACTATCAAAGTGCTGAAATAACTTGAAGAATAACTCCTTGCTGCTTCAATCTAAGAAAGATCAGATTTATGGTTTCTGGTGATGGGGCTGACTTTGTCAAAGCTATAAAGATGTCAAGTTTACCCACAAACTCTGTTTGGCCCATTGTTTAAGATACTGGTACAAAATGTTTTTTATTCTCAAGTCCAGGCAACACCTGCCAGGCATTGCCAAGAACCTGGCTGTCCAATTTCATTCTCTTCCTCAAAAGTAGATGAATTCTTGCCAATCCTTTTCTTATTTAAAAAAAAAAAGAAAAAAAAAGTTAATGAGAGTAAACGGAACAAGATATGCAAGCAGCGTGAATCCCACTTTACAGAGAGCTGTAGCTTCAAATCCTGGAAAGGTAGTTCAAAGTTATACAGCTACTGCCGCAAGGGAAGCAATGCTATCTTCAGCACAGTAAAGAATCCACTACCAGGTCTGAGCCCTGACATCTTTCATCCACCGAACAAGAAGTGCACAGTTCTGCCACCAGGATATTTCACCAGAAGGACACCTGCCTCTTTCCATCTTTCAGTGTCCTCAGTGGGATGTGCAAATTTTCACACAAGAATCTTAAAATTCTCCAAAATTCATGTCTGTAGTGAAAAAACCCTCGAAATAAGCAACCAACATTTTTCCAGTTTTGGCTTCATAATTCCGTATCTTTGGTGTGCATGAAATAAAACGAGGAGGATAGCAAGTCATACATGAAACACAAATAACCTGAGACTGAAGCATCAGATGCCATTTGAATGGTTTCCTGTGTGCTCCCCATTATGGGCAAAGTCCACAGCTTTTATCTCTGTGCCAGACAAGCACCTGCATAATGGATGTCACTCCAAGACAGGCACAGGTAATTATTAGAGCAGTAAAAGAGACAATGTGCAAGGTGAGTTGAGAACAACTGGATGCAAATATGTCCAACAAATGACAGTTAAATGCCTCAGGAGACCGCAGGGCAGAGCAGCCCATGCTTCACAGTGGGAAAGGGTGAAGCATGTCCTGGCCCCAGCCAGCCCAGCTCTGATGCTCGGCTCTGGGAGCTGGGACCTCTCCTCGCTCTTGCACCATGTAAACAGCGTGATAACCAGCACATGGTGACCAGGGAAAGGATCCTCACTCTTTTGGCCCTCATGCACAGGCTTAAGCAGATGAGTTAAGTGTCCTGTGCCAACCCTCGTGTACCAGCCACAGAGACCCTGCACAGCAATACATAACCAGGGACCTTTTTCTGTTAAAGGACTTTGAGTAACCGAACGATGATTCTTCTTTTCCCTCTCTTCATACCTTTTTTGTTTGCTTTCCTTTTTGTGAATTAATGCTAGATTTATTGCCTTGGGTGCATTTTTCAAAGCACTCACAGTTGGCCTAATCCTGTTGCTGTTGAAGCCACTGGGAGCTTTGCCAGTGCTTTTAATGAGAACAGAGTTAGGCCAGTGCTGTCAGCTTTGAAGCCCCCGCTTTGTGTGTAGTCTTGTGAAGGTGGGGAACAGGGTGCAGATAAAATGAGAACCAGTCTAAACCTGGATCCAGCAGGGAAAAATAATGCAAACAAAACCTTTCTTGTGGTTTAAAGGAATCTCTTCAGCCATTTCTTACACCGTTCCCAAAAAGCATCAAATTGATTTTGTAATCAGCACCTGGTCCGTGGGGATACTCCACTCTGTGGGTCTACAGCTTGGTTTAATGGTGATTTAATTTATGTTTTGAGGTAGCTGTTTTTCACTTGGGAATGGTGTGCAGAATTCACTTTTTTTCAAGTGCACCAATGAACAGTCTGCTAGTAATCCACATTTAGTCAGCAATGTTAAAACCAGAAGGGACCATCACAGTCATATAGTTACACCTTCAGCATAATAACTGTTTGTAGCGTTACAGTAAATAATTTCAATATTTATCCACAACTTCTGTTTGAGTTATAACAACATATAGAATATTTAAGTGTGTGTGCTTTCAGTGCTATAAATAGGGAAATACACACATAATCTACCCGGGTTGGGTGTGCCACAAAGAGAGAAACCATTACCCAAACTGAAACAGGCAAATGACTGTGAAAGACAACTGAAAACAAAACAGTGATTTTTTTGTTGTTATTTCTGAATTGCAGTAATATTTTCTTGTTGCCCTTAAATATAAAAAATGTATTGATTTTGATTGGCATTGCCTATTAAGATTGCTAGATTGGACAAAGATTACACTCATCAACACAAAATGCTTTCATAAGTTCAATATCTTCATCTGTATCCAAGAGTAATACTAAGAACAGCATTTCTCCAGAATAGATTACTACATTGCCCTGACTTAGGTATTGCCAAGAGAGATGATAAACAGGCTTCAACTTGCTTGAAATATTCTTGCCAGTGTTAGCATTTCATGCAAGAAAGCAATGACAGTTTTTACAGATTATAGTATTTTTCATAAGCTATCAAAGGCAGTTGACTATAAGATATTATTGTTTAAAAAGGCCTCAAGCCTTAGAGAATCTTTGCTAAAAACAGCAGAAAAAGTACCGTGCTGGAATAGAAAAACCTCTGAACTCGAATCCTGGTCCTACGGTCAGATGGTCTGTGGCCTTCTCAGCGTGGCCAAGTCTCATGATAGTTCAGTTAACTTCCTAAAGCCTTTGCTGCTAGAGTCAAGTGATTGCATGGGAAATACAGCTTTTAGGTCAAAAAAATAAAAAAACCCATGGCCTTCACAGCAGTGAAGGATATCTTCACAACAAACTCTCAAGGCTTGACATTGTACAAGCAGTTAAAAAATTTGGGTTTTTTTTTTTTTCAAATCCCAGTAAGGGTGTGGAGTAGGGCTGGAGTAGCATTTGCACGTATTTAGGCAAATCAAAGTTCATGCTCAGTTTCTCATAATTATAGACAAGTATTCATGTCATAGAAGCTACTAAACAGAAGGGAACAATCTACCTCAGAAAATACTTGAGGACAAAGGATTAAGGCATAAGAAAAGAAGTATCACTCTCTGATCAGTTTGCATGTTCTTATACTCCTGCTCCTACGTTCTTAGCCAAAGAAGCTGGGTGCAACGGTTCTGGTGGATATTGGGCTGCGTCAACCTTCACCTCACCCAGCTGCTATGTCTGTGCAACTAAACACAAGAGGCCAAGAGAACAATGTCAAGGCTTCTGGAAAGAGGGCCTGGGACTGCGTAAAGAAATGCAAAGAATGTGCTATGCCAGAGTGGATTTTTACAGACCAAAGGTAATGGCTGCATGCCCCGCGGTGTAGAAAGGAGGCATGAAAGGACATTAGGGGATGCAAAGGCTGACGGGATTGAGTTGGAGGGCTGTGTACTATGGAGGGAGTGAACTCTGGTGCAACACATACACCGCCATTTGGGGGGAATGGCCCCTGAAGGTACTTGTCCCTAGAACCAAGAGTAGCTTCATCTTGGACAAAGCCAGAGTAGCTCAAATAGAGCAAAGCAGAGTGTTAGTAATAGATTTGTCTCAGCAATCACAAGTCCAACACTCTTGCTTGCTTCCTGGACGCTGTTTATTTATCATACTGATAAATGTAGCCAATATGACTGATCTTACAAGTTTTGGGAAGAACATTTAATTAGCAATTACATTGTGCTCTAGCACTGTACAGAAGTACTTAGTGTTGTGCAAAATTAGAAAAAAATATTTCTAAAAATTATTCTTAGAATTACTCATATAATGTCTGATTGTTTTATTGTCAAAACCTCTCAGCTCTAACTTGCAGGTATCTTCTCTAGCACCATTCAAGGGTGTCTCTTTGGAATGTGTTTCCTAGTCTATTTTAAACCATGCTTTCACTTCTGCTTTAAATGCAATATTTGGCTGTGTTTCTTTAAAGAGTTTTTATGTACTCTTACTGTAAGGGCTTTGAATGTGCCTCTGAAAACCACTAAACAACAAAGTTGTTGTTACCATTGCTGCTTGATCTTTCTGGGAGGCCAGTCCCACACAAACCTCCTTCTCTCTCCAGAATACTGCATATTGTAAATACAACAACAACTTTCAGTTTAGTCAGAGGAGAAAAATGCAATAGCTTTCTCCTCTTTTGGATCGTGAATTAATTTTTTGTTTCATGAATACTAGTTTCAATAGCTGCACAGCCATTTATATTAACCAAAAGACCTCAGATATAACAAAAAGCATGACTGATGTGGTGAGATGCCGTTTCAAATTTGCCATTCTGGAACTGTACAGAGCATTATATTTAGATATGCTCCCAGATTTTCGTTCCTTTCTATACTTTTAGAATTCTTCATGTGCTGTAATCACAGGTATTTAGTTGAGAAATTAAATAAAAAGGTTATTCTCATCATAGCAGGAAGATGTATGCTTTCTGTCCAAGTCAGTGAACTCTGACACTTCACACTGTGTTAGCTCTAGCCCTGTTCATGTGACTGAAGAGAAACTAAGGGAAAAGCAGACTAAAAGAGGAGGAAAGAACGATATTATTCATGTTATATCTGCTTTCCAAATCTAAATGGAAAATATCCTCCCATTCCATAAGAGTTTTTGAGATTTTGCAACTTTTTTCCCATGCTGAAATGGGAGGGAGAATTGAAGGGCAGGAAAATACCATAAACTGATACACTGGGGAAAAATAATTTGGACCAGATGAACTGTATCATTTTATTGAGGGATGTTAGAAATCTTTCATCTTGATTGTGGCCTTTTTAATGTGATTATTTATTGTTGTAAGTAAGTTAAAAGTTTTAAAGAAAAATGTAAAATTAAGGGGTAAATTGAAACTTGTGTGTGTTTGAAATGTTTGAGAATGGCATTAATTACTGCCAATAAATTTGGAAATTTGGATTAGTTTTTGAATCAGAAGACTTGTTGAAATAGCTCCCTTCTCCCTGGCAGCTTCATTTTGACTAGTTGACATGAAAAATGTTAGAAAGTTTTTAACCAGCTCTACCAGTATCTTCTTCCTGTCCTCTTTTCTGCCTTTTGCCACCTCTGCTCATTTTGGCTACAGAAAGGNGGGAGGGAGGGAGGGAGGGAGGGAAGAAGGAAAGAAGGAAGGCAGGCAGGCAGGCAGGCAAAGAAAACTACAGAGTTACAAAGTTTGTGCGATGTGTTATTGCTTTAGGCTGTACATTAGGACGTCCTGATGTCCTTCCATTCTCCAGTCAGGTGGAGAACTATCTTATGAATTACACTGTTGTCAGGAAAGGTCCAACCCAAAAGATTTCATAGAAATATAGATTGGATACATTTCATAGACAGGATTTTCAAAGAATTCAAGTTTTTGAAGAATTTCCTTCTAACACATCCAGTCGGATACTGAAGACCTAGGCTTCTACTGATGGGATGGGGTACTACGCCCATCGCCCAGTGTCTGCCTGTGGATTAGCACTGCAGGGCAGTTGGACAGCCTTGCCATGCAGCTTCCTTAGGACCAGGAATTTCAGGACCTAAAGTTTCTGATTTAGAGCCAAAAATGTAGAAATCTTTTGTATGCTGCTTGTAGTGTCAGCAGCTGTAGGGCAGACCAAATGTTTGGACTGTGCACATGTCCAGCACTTCTAAAGTCTGGATTGGATCCATCCTGTACACTATGCCATTTAATTTATCACTGTTGGAAGAGTTCTTTAGTCTTTCAGATTAAAACGGATTAAAATGGTTTTTAAAACAAGAAAGGAAAAAGAGTCAGATCACCTGAAATAAAACATACTTTCTATAAACCAAAAAAATGGCTTTTAGTGACAACATTTTCAGTATTATTCCTTCTTGAAGAAGGGACAGTCTTCCTTTATGTAAGAAATTCTCTATGCATGTTGCCTTTCTTTTACTCTTTATTTTGGATAGACTTCTAAACCTTTTAGCTCTGTCAGCTGCTGTGCTTCTGATTTTAGATATCTTCTGAAGGCTGAATATTGAATATCCTATCATCACTGATCAAATCCCCATAACATAAAGACGTTGGCATATTCCAATTCTTCCACATGTTTTGGCTTAGAGTCAGATTGAAGCAGAAAAGGTGTATTTGCTATTATAGAGGATACACAAAGCAGTGCTCTACTTACTGGGAAGCAGAATGAAGATCTTGCAGAGCAAATGGAATAGAGGTGTAAATCAGTACCTCTCAGTACAGTTAGGTGATGTCTAAGTATGGTTACTAATAAACCCCCAAATGAAAGAATTTCCCTTTCTCACAAGAAAATGCTTACCCCAGTCAGAGCAAAGAATGAAATAGTGGGGGGAAAAGAAAAAAAAGATTGAAAGTTTCAGAGTAAAAAGAAATTCCAAACCCGACTGGGAAATTTTTTGTTTGATAAATTGGAATTTCCCACAAGAAACAGATTTCACAAAAGAAAAAAAAAAAAAAAGAATCGCCTCTTGTTTCCCTGTTTGGTCTTCATACAAGGACGTGATGGATTTCACCTCCTACGTGCTAATGCCCAGACTTCTATTACGGCATGCACTGTACTAATCACCAGTTTAAGGATTACTTAGGTGATTTGCTCCACTGTTCTGGTTGAAAGGACCCCTTAATTTAACAGCTATGACCTAAGGCTACACTTGTTGTTCTGCCAGTGTAATATGCTGTTACATATAACTCTTCTTCCTCCCTGCTTCAGAAAATGATTGTATGACTTCATAGTTTGTGTTTTACAATGTAAAGCAAACCAGGCTCTTCTAGTGTCTTGTAGCGTCCTCTAATCCCCTCCATTCCTCCCTCGTTGTACTCTGAACTAATCTTTCTTAAATATGACACCCAAATTTGAATTTAATTGTACAAAAGAAGTTTCATGCATTCTTCGTACTCTGTAACAGTACTCCATTCCTGTTGCAAGTACTTCTCCTAATACACACTAGTATCATATTTGCAATTCTTTCTGACTGCATCGCATTGGCAGATTATAGCTGTTCTTTACTCGACCTCATACTAAGCTCTTGCTCCTCACAAGTCATTTCCAATTGATGTTTTTGTTATGAGTCACTACAGGGTCAAATTATTCATAATGCAAGTACAAAGAATTTCCATTAGGCAAAAACTGATTTTTCCCCTAAAAATGTGGAGTAGTTTCATTGCAGTGTTTGTGACAGTATGAGATGCTAAGAAGTTTTAGGTTGGACTGATTTACAGTGCTCTGAAAAGTATTGTGTGGCTTTGCCATGCACAGAAAATGCTGAACAGTTGTGCCAATAAAAAGTCTGTTGCATATCACATCATTAGTATTACTAATTGCATATCATTCATTTGGATCTTTTTACATCTGAGTCAGCACCAAAAATATGAAGGAAAACATCCAATTTAAACTAACAATGAACTTAAAGAATTTCAGAAGACACTCTTAAAATTTAGTGCTCTAAATATAAAAACCTTAAAGTAAATTCACAAAACCGTTTTTTGCCCTTACCATTGATCCTTCAACCTATCCTGTTCTTTGTGATGATTGACATGAGACTTGCTAACAACTGCATAGAATTGCCTTGAGTGTGAGTGTTGCCAAATTCTAAACTGTAATGCAGAGAAAATGTGGTGTATTACTTCTTCTACATCAAGGAACAACCTCTGCAATTGTGTTTTTAACACCATGGCACCGAGAGGTCACTTTGCCAAAGGAGAATGACTGCAGTATTTGCCTAGTTTTCAGAATTGCCCATAGTAAAACAACGTTACATTAAACTAAAAATCCCATGCCAAGGAAAATGGCAGTAGCTGACATTATGCATATAAGAACACTGCAAACATAGATGCATTTTGTAAACAGAAATTGAAATTTGTGTATTGAAACTTTTTGCATTTGTCTTGGAAAAGAAAATTGCTCTTATTTTAAGTACATCTGGTATCTTCTGTTGCAGGTATGTGTCTCCCTATATATTTGCTTACCGAAATCCACCTGTACTCATCAGCTTCTGTCCATCAAATAGAAAACAAAGATATTGATCCTTAAGCAGTAAAATTCTAACAGTTCTAGAAACATGCTTATGTGCAAGTTACATGGGCATCTAAATCTTACTACTGGATGACATTTTTTCAGTGGTAAAACTAGAGAGTTTTACCTCTGAATGTCTTTAGAATTTCTTGCCTTGGAACAGCATGGTGTGTTTGCTAGCCTCAAATGTTCAAAAAAAAAAAAAAAGAAAAATCCTGTTCACAACAAGCTGAAGTTGTTGGTTTAAAACAATGACATTTTAAATAAAAATACATGCTGGGGTCTGTTTATTTACTTAAAGGTGTTTGAACCCACAGTGTTCCTTTTTTTTGTTCTGCTCAATACGCCAGTTTATGGAGTGTTAGTTATTTATTTATGTATTTTTTTAGTGAAAGATGAGATTCTGATGTAGTCAGTAGCTCCTTAAGAGAGATGTTAAACTGTGACAGCTGTCAAAATGGTGTGTTATTATCACTGACTTGAGAACATTTCATCCAATTTTGAGGGACTTCTGTCATTTAGAGTAGATTTTTGAAAGTACAGTAACAACTGTCTCTGAAATTTGTGCTGCCAGAATTAGAAAGACGTGTATGCAAATATACTCACTAAGTAGCACACTGACATTGCTGTGGAATGCAAGGCTGCTAGAAGTGATGCACTTAGTGGCTCAATATGATCCTAGGCTTTTTCTCTTAATAACAGTATGGTTATAGTGCATATGGGCCATTGACTTGGCATTAGAATAGATGACCTCAGCTACTGACACAGAAGATTTAATTATGGAGATTAGAAAGCACGCCCTTTAAGAAAGCGGAGTCTCTGAAACAAGCAGAGTAGTCCAGCACAATCCAAAGTTATGAGTCTTGCTAAGAGAAAAGCCAATCAACAGTACTGTTACAACAGCACTGAAGCAACACAAAAGAAAATTCTTGGAGTTTGGATGCTTCCAGACAGCCAGGTAGCAGTTTCTCAAGAATGTCTTACGTTATTTGTGGAAGGTAATGGGTCTGACAGTTTGTCCCTCAGTTGCAGGTCTCTTCACATCTCAACATACCTTTGGCTCATGGGGATGGACCCTAAACTGGATGATAGGCTTCCAAGAGGCTCACACGCACAGGACAAATCCTGGGAATTTCCAGGAAATTATTCTTGGTAGTGGAAGCTACCAGAAAGTGCTTTTCTACCCTTGATTGTCACAGTACAGAGCATGAGCCATGCTAACTCACTAATTTTAAGCAGCTATTTGAAGTATTAATTTGACGTATGAAGCCCTAAATTGTTTATATCCTTGCTATACGAGAAGTTAGCTTAGTTGAATTCATGCTGATTTATGTCTGCTTATCTGACAGCTTTGTTTAGTTTCATCCTCCTCCCCTCCCTCTTATTGTAATTTGACAAGAATTTGGAAATGGAACACAATTCTAAACCAAACCCCACTTTCTTCTAACTTCATTCTAACAACAAAGGATGTTTTGGCCAATTTATGAATCAAGAATTTTTTTTTTAAAAACAGTTTTACTACCAATTTTGGTTTGAATGAATGGGTATTTTGACATATGGAATTGGGAATTTCCCAGCTAGCTACTTCTGTGAGATTTGTGTGTTTACATCTAAAGCTGCTGAACTGCAGTGTTAGTGTAAATGTAGAGAAACTGTAATAAGTGACTGATTATAGCCAACTATGACTAATCAGTAATGGAGGGAATTTAGAACCAGACCCCTTGTAAGACAAGACTGACCAAGGACAGAATGTATTACACTTTTTTTATATTGGTCAGTGATGTAATAAAATGCATGCAAATCTCTGAGCGAGCATGTTTTATCAATATACAGCCATAAAGAGGAAGTCATAGTTTAGCTTTTTTCCTCTACAGCAGCATGGTTTGTTAATTCCAAGATATATTTCTAGCGATTTAGAGGCAAACCAAGAAATGAGAACAACTGCCTTCCTGAATAATTATCATTCATTCTGGAACTGTTAGGTAAACAACATTCACCTAGATCTACTCTACTGCGTAAAACAGGACCATCTTAGATTATTAAAAAGATTATTAAAACTTAATATTGCGGCAAGAACTACTTAAAAATATCAGCACAGTTAGTCTGCTCAGAGACAAGCTACCACATAGCATTGATAGTCTGGGATATTCAAATTATACTGGGTGCTGGCACTTTGCCAATACAATAATTATGTCAGTTGCAACACAACCACACATATATTTTATGTGTCGTGTACAGCCAATTGGACAGGTGGTTATATTAGTCTCACATGCAAAATACTTAAAAATAACAAGATTCACTGCCTGCGTTTCTCTGAATCCTGCCTGAGGGACAGAACAAGGAGTGGCACACAGGCAAGCCTTTCTCAGCCCTTACTCTTAAGCTCATTGACACTAATCATGGAAGGGCACCAAGGAGATAGATGATGAAAGCTGTTTCCAGGCTCTTTCAAGCTGATTTGGTTCAGAAACCACTTCAAAGAATGTGGTCAGGTGCACATCTCTTGGTTTTACATCTGTGGAGCTGCATCTGCGAGGACTCTCTCTCCTCACCTTCTCCAAACACTCTCTCCTGGGCTGGCTGGTGCACGCTGGAACCTGGCTGCATGGCTTTTCACACATGGATCTTTTGCAGAAAAGACACAATTATACCTTCTTTTTTTTTCCCTAGGTACCATTTTATGAATATTCTAACCAGCATTACATACAGCATCCAAAATACAGAGCCAGCCAATCAGAGCAAATAATCTAAAACTTGTAGTACTAGTCTTTTAAAAGGGAATTCCCATCCATTACAACTAATGGATGGGAACAATCTTCCAATAGCTCAGTGAGCTATATCTGGTTCTAGTCCATAAAATTCCAGCTGTCTGCAGACTTCTCCGCATTCACATCCATCTTCCGCATTTGGAATAAAAAGCCAAGTATAAATCTGAATATGTTAGCCTTCAGCACACGCAAGACAGACTAAATCACCTGCTGCGGCTTCACTCTGTCTGTGGAGTCTCTGTTGTGCACACTCTTTGGATTTTCGTAGTCTCTGACAGACCTGGAGGCTTGAGGGTTCCTACTATTTCAAATTCAGCTGGAGCCTGATACAGCTCTGCAGTTAAATGCTAAGCATTTTTGTCAGTATATGGGAAGGGTTGGTCTGAGAATATTGACAGAGATGAGAAAGGGTAAACTGAGATTCATTTATACACTTCTATTTTAATGAAAGGCTGTAAGGATTCTATATTTCGCCTTGTTTACATTAGTTCATTTCTAGGACACAAAGAGTAAAAAGTAAGGCCTGAGAGCACAGGATCATGCTCCACCTTCAGCTGCTGACAGTTTTGCCTGAGCAAGAACAGCACAGCATGGTGCACAGTAACAATAGATACTTCTGTGAGAGCTGGTCAGATTTCTGCATACATAGACATTAACCAGAATTATACAGGCAGAGTATTTAATTGTCGCTTTGCTGCATGGTAACAGCTGATACCCCTCAGCCCTTCTCCTCTTCTTTTTGGAAATTTCCCTTGAGTGCACGGTGTCTAATGCAATGGCCAAATACGGCTTAACTGTGTCTAACTCTGGTGTGGGTTGGTGGCAATAATATTCAGGATATAAATATCTAATTCTGGCTTAACCTTGTGCCACCAGACTGCATGAAAAATATGCAGAGGACCAAATATGTGCTTGGAGGACTATAACTTATAGCTGCCAGAGTTGACAGGCATTCCCGTTCAGGGGGCCCCTAAGGATTCACACGCAGCTAATGCACTGCCCCCTGAAATCTTGCTGGCAAGGAATTATTCAGTTTTAGGACCACTGATCTTTCTCAGGACAGTTGCACATGTGTCTTTTTTTCCCACCAGTACTTGCCCTTTTTATTGCATAGTACTTAAAAGTGTCAGTACTGATGGCCCTCTAAAATTCACCTGTGATTTGTAGCAGACAGAGGAGCTTTGCTCAGGATTAATGACTTGAAAACTGTTAATCAATCTCATTAATAATTATCAGGGAAGTAACCCTGATATCACTGGTTGATTCCAGAAGAAAAGATAAATCATACTTTGCTTCTTAGTTAGGAAACTGGATAGAACTAGTGAGGAAAGTACTCAACTCCATAATTATCTATCATTTAATCCAAGAAGAAATATCAGAAGCACCCAGATATCTACGAGGGAGCCCAAAGTGTCAGAACAGGATATAGAAAATGGATCACTTCTTTTAAATTACCCATTTTAGGCCCACAAATAACTAACTCACTCTCACTACATCTGCAGCTAACAAACTGTAGCAAGGAGGAATACCCTCCAAATGCTGGAGAGCAGGAACTGGTTTAGCTCTAGGAAAAGCAGCAGCTGAGATGCACTGTGTGAATATGGCCAACACATGCAAACCAAACGTTATAAATCAGGCTAAATATAAATGGGGTTTGAGAAATGGCACACACACAGACTCTTCAGGAGTACTTCTCTAATTCTGGAAACCCCTCAAGGATGTGCACAAAAAGCTCACACTGAATGATTAATAGGGAAAACTCATCTGTCAATGGATTTATTTGCAAACATCATGCTTCATTGTCTCTGTCTTACAAATCTACACATTACTTCATCCCACTAATATCATTATAAGGTTGCATGGTATTGACCGAGGTTAAATAGCACTCATTTTGTTTCAATCTATAAACTGAAGCCAATCAACATGCCTTGATATCACTACTCAAAATTCTCAATAGGACTGAATAACAGTGAAGAGGTAAATCAAAGCTAACTACTTTAGCTCCAGCCAGTCTGTCTCCACTCAAAGCATCCATTCAGCTGGGAAGCACATCAAAATTTATAGCGTAGACATTTACTGTGAAAGGCTTTAACACTATGAGGAATCCTATACTCGTGCTTTGAAAGCCAATAATATGACACAGAGCCTATATTTGCACTGTTCTACAGGAGTGCTTAGTGTCTGACTGCAACAGCAAACAAAAGCATTCATTAGCCAGTGAATCTTACTTCATCTGTGTACACTGACACTGGATTTGTTTTCCTTAAAGCTGAAAACACCAAAAGACTAGAAATGGTGACAGCTCCAGCCTTTTTATTCTACTTCCAACTGAGAGTCCAGAATCACAGAATACTGATACAATTCTCCATCAAAAAGCTGGACAACACAGCTCTGTATTTCCAGAGTCATAACCAAGCAACACAGAACATAAAAGTTCTTGCGCAGGGAATACAAAGCAAATCTATTTTTCGAGACAGTGAAATTAATGTTCTTTCAGGTTCATGAAAAGAACAAAGACTGCAAACATTTATATTGCTGGCAACTTCATGCCTTAATTCTCGATACTACCAGTGGTGATATGAAAGACATAAGCATCTGAATTGCCCTCTTCCTGTGAAATTATAATCATCTTGTTTGGACAAACTCTCACAGCTTTTAAGAAAGACCCTTGAGTGGATCAGAGATAGCAGAAGGATATCCATCCTTGCTTTCTCTTTCTACCACAAATTTAATTTCATTGCATATTGCTCATGAGAAACATAAATGGCTAAAGCAATGCACAGGATATATATGTTCCACAGAGTTTTCCTTTATGTTTGGACAAGTGGAAAGCGGGTGAATTAGTCCCACACCGTTTTTCCAGATTGGGGTCCAGTCAGATGCAGAAGGTAATTGCACAGCTGTTGGAGTGGGTGCCTTTTGCAACATCTGTATTGCTTACAATGTTTGACAAAGCCTGAACGTTAGTAAAAGAGATTACTCTCTCCCTCATGAGTGTAACAAGGTGCTGTTGGGCAAACAGGGAAGACACGAGATAGGCTGACCTCAAAAGGCTCTTGATTCCATTGGTGACCTATGATTTGTTTTTACTTTGAAAAAGAAGGATTTCTTTCAGACCTTTGACCTTCAGACTGTTCTAACATTCTTTACAGCCAGAGAGGATGAAAAGCCATTGCAGCTGTCATCTACATTTTGTACAGCAGTGAAATGCAGTGCCACTGCAGAACATCAATTGCTTAACACTGCAACTGAGACGCAAAGAAGGTTCTTTGTTGGTACACTCTTGTATCACTGAGTAACAATTGTATCAGACATCAACCCAGAAGTCCAACCTTCCAGAGGGATGCTCAAATGATAGGGACTTTCCTAGACTATCAGTGAGCATACAAACAGGAAAACAACCTTATGTTAATGTAGTAGGAACCTTCATGCATTCATGAGTAATCAGCTCACAGCATGTTATGATACGGATTGTGCGATTTCACCACAGAGAACTATGATAGTTTTCAAAGGTTTCTTTTATCCTAGCCAAAACAGGATAATGTGACTGATTATATGGCCTAATTAGGGGAGGGGCATCCAGGTGTAATTATGTTTACTTACCATTTCACTTGCTTTCTTTTTTTTATTTAAAGGTTCAGTATTTAGATCTGTGAAACTCTTCTATGTTTTGTTGGGTTTTTTTTAATAACTAATTTGGTAAAAATATTTGCCCCTTTTCTCTTCCCATCCAGAAAAGTTCAGAGGTTCAACCTCCCATTACCTTTTGCCCTATAGGTTTGCCTAAGCAAATCTAGGAAAGGAAGCGTGCCTAGTACTTAAAAAAATGTACTAGCTGGTAATGGATAGAAAGTTTAAGTTTGGTAAACCGTCATAGCACCCTTTCAAAAGCAACTTCTCTTCCTGGCCTACATTTACCCTGAATAACTCACCTTTTCCCCATTCTGATGCCTTTGTCTTTTCTCATTGCTTGCCAATGGCTATGCATTCACTTTTCAGGAAGAAAGTTTTAAATCTGACATGACTAACGCATATTAAGGAAAAAACAAAGTGAAAACTGGAAACCAAATATCATAAGGCAAGCTGTGTGAAGTCAAGCATGGCCTGTATTGATAACCCTGCTAAGTTTATCTTCTGATACAACTCAACTTTGTTGCTAAAGCCAGTGAATGGGGGAGTGTTGGCCATTCTGTTGTAAAACTGCTAGACCTGATGAAATAAAGAATTTCCTTTCCATTAGATATGACAAAATTTGAAGAGAAAGGTATTCCACGTTGTTCCAAAATGTCTTCAGAAATTTCAAAGCTCCTTTGGAAAGGGGAAATTCCCACCACATTTCATTTTGAAATCATGACAAGTGTTTCATTTCAGATATTTCAAAACAAACTTCTACCAACAACAGAAGCAACCATAGCTCTTAGGTGCCACTTAGCTGCACATAGCAAATCTGAAAACCCCTGGAATGCCGATCTCTAGGGCAGCACACAGGATGGGAGCTTCCAGGGGTGCCAATGTATTAAAACTCAGGTCATGAACCTGAGGCTGCATTATAGGTGGGTGGCCAAGTATACAGTTGAGCAAACTGGCAAACTTCTGATAGAAATCTGTCTGGCCAGCAACTTTTGCAGCTTTCCTTGTAGGAAAAGTCCTCAGTCTGCCCTCAGATTCCCAGATCAGTATTTTCCTGTGAGTGGATTTCATGCTATTTTTTTCACATAATTGAATAGAAAAAGACGATCAATTTGGAAATTACTGAGCAATTCTAGTAAAATCAGTTACGTAAAATCAGTTACATAAAATCAGGTATTATTCCCATTTCTTTTTATCTCAGATTCCCATGATTTTCTTTTAGGTGAATTAATTTTGGTCATAGACAACCTATTAGATCCTGTTACTTCTCACTTCTCTTAGTTCACAGCTCCTATTGAGCTTGAGTTCTGAGTCCGGTCCTTCGCTAGTTGGTTCTTTACCAACCAATGCTCTTTCCCTTGCTATTCTTGAAAATACTAACCTTCTTTCCTGTTGTAAAGAAGTTTTTTATATTCTCTAGGAAAGGGACATTCACCTCCCAGTAGTACGTTAGATCATCTAGTTTTACATAGCTCTTGTTCAAGCAACACTAAAAAATATTCAGAGATCTCTAATTAGGGAAAACATAGCTCTCAGCTGATTACTGTGCACTGTGCTATGTAGGATCATGCTCTAAACTGACCAGCATTACTAAAAGGCCAAGGCCCCCTCAGAATCCTAATAAACTATTTCTGGTTATCAGCAGGTTGCCAGTGACCGATGACAGTGCATGCTGTCTTTCCACGTTAATGCGGCTTTTCTAGTAATCCTCACCTTATATCAGCGGTCTCACCACATTTGAGTCAAATTTCCTAACTGCCTCCCAACACACCTCATACTGAATACATGTGAAACACCAAACACAGATTGCTGTCAGATATGCAGTTTTTCATGTCATGCATATTTTGAGTTGAAAATTTTACTTAATTCTTGTTGAAACTCCTTCCTATTCTGAAGTATATTTAAGGCCAGATGTGCACACCTCCTATCATTTGTCATGGATCACCTCTGAGAGTCAGTAAGATTTGCTCAAACACACCCCTCCTCAGAGGGCGCACCACATACACCACTTCTGTTTTCTGGAAATATTAACTGGAGATATTTTCAAGACTATGTGTTGTTCAAGAGATTGTACTTTCACTCAAGAAATGTGTTGGCCTTCACTCTCTGTGAAGGAAGCTGGCTGGCCATATGTATTCATAACATGTATACATCAGAGCTCAAACACCTGCAAATCAGATACTTAAGGATTTTGGATAATCCCTTAATGAATCTGATTTCATAGGGTAAAGCTGAGCTACATTTAGCATAACTTCCATATGCTGTCTGACAATACTACTTCAAGAGAAGCTCTTCTCACATGTCTTAGATCAATGTTTGAGAAGCAGCACCACAGGAATCCATAAGATCAGAAGAATAATTCGGTGTCACCTTGAGAGCTGTCAAGCACAAAGGGTGACCAAAATAGATACAGCTCTCTTCCAACACATTATGGTTACCATATGTGATATAGGAACTATACTATAATATTCCAAGAGAATTTCTAATGCAGAACAAGCCGCAGGAACCTTTCCCACCAATATATTATTACAACTCATTAACTAATTTCTCAGCTGCATTTGCAAACCTTGCATGTTCTCACTCCATGAATAATCAAACTCTTGCCTTTAAGAGCAGATATTAATTAAAAGTGAATCTATAGTTCATTTGCTGGAAGTATTTGCTGATGGTGCTGCTTCTAATGCTGTTATCTAATAATAGGATTTCAAATATGGTACAGGGTTGATGAGTTAACTACATGTGGCAAGGTCTATTGCCAGGGCATGACCAGAGTGAAAAGTCTTAGGGCTATAGGCTGGAGAGGCAAAGGTCAATTGGCAAAGGTCATGGTCACCTGGGGCTCATTAGCCTCCTAGGAAGCAGCCTGCAGCAGAAGAAAACGAGAGAAAGGGGACAGCAGCTCCTAGTGAAATTCAATGGATAGGGTTTGATCTTATATTTTAATGAAGAGTTTCTGCAGATTTTTTTGTTTCATACTATTCCTAGATGCAAAATATGTTTAAACAGTGTTCTTATCTTGCTGTGGCTTTCTAAGAACTCAGCGGCTATGAACACAGAGAACTTTTTCCATATGGACAGGAAAATATACGGGATGTTACAAGTTTTGGATCATTACTCTGCAATGTTACTCGTCCAAATTGGATGGAAAAGAACACAAAGATATTTATAGATATGATTAAACAGATAGGGGAGGTAGCATATAGCAATCATATCTTCAAGACTGGTTCGCTAGAGAGGAGATTCTGTGGCTCTTCAAAGAAGCAGACTGCTTATTTTCCCCAAAGACTGAAGGTGCTAGTGGACTGTAACTAGATTTGGCTTGTAGGCTGAGTTCTGGGGGTGGTTTCTTAAGAGAAGAATGGATAAAGACATTTCCTAAGAAGAGCAGATGAAGGAACCTGCATTCTGCCTGAGCCATAGGTAAGGCAAACAAAGATCAGAGATTGTAATTCCCTGAAAGAATTTGATTAATTAGCAGTAACTTGCTTTGTGCTAGTGCGTAGCACAGGTCTGTAGCAAGTCGCATCATGCTATCATTGCAAGCAGGAGACTGATAATCTCCTTAGCACAACGGTTGTGTTACATCCAGCGTCTCTGCAGCCTGCTTCAGCTAGCTTTGTACCCGGCTGGAGGAAAGGCATGTCATGCTTGTCATTCAACCACATCATGCTACCAAGTAAATTACAAGGGAACACTTACTTTGACAAATGCCAGAGGCTGGCATCTATCAGGACCACAGCATAACTCCTGCCTGAGGTATTTTGTAAGAGCTGGAAGAGGGAAACAAAGGAGTTGTCTCCATCAAAGTCTGTGTCTTGCCTTGATATGGGATTAAACCAGGGCTGATAGTCTTCAACTGGAAATTTTTGCCAACTGTGTCAGTATAGATGCAGCTGTAGAAAACACCGGCAACTGTTCCTGTAAAATGTATTATAATATTGTTGGGACTATGATTTTATTGCAGTTCAGCCTGGAATAGTTACAGAAGAACTAGTGTGCAACCTCCTTATGAAAGACAAAATGTCTTATATATACAGTCTACACTCACCTCCACAAATATAGGTCCTCCTTACTCACCCCTTTTGGAACCTAGGCTGTTTTTCTGGCTTTAAATTTACTGTCGCTAAACAAAGACTTCAGCAAAAGCTTCAGTGGCCACCTTGAGTCCTCAGCAAGCACTTCTGCAGACACATGAATCAAGATGAGAGCCTATCTACACAGCAAGATGGGGGATGTAGATGAAAGATGAAAAGTAAGAACCAAAAGTTTTTATTATCTTGCTGGGAGACTAGGAAGGACCTTGAATTGCCTGAGGCCCTGCCGCCAGCCCTCTGCCTATGGCAGAGACAATTTCGGTTTCTGTCTGCATACTGTGATCCTGGACAGAAGGGTAGTGCAGAAAGACTCATACAATTTATGTGAAATCAAAAAAATTAAAGACAAATTTTAGTCAGGTGAGAAAACCTGATCTCTGTGTCTGGCTTCAAAAACATTAAGGTTTTCTTATTTAAAGATTGGATAGTTGGATAGTTTGGGGAACTAACTAGTCTCCCTTATAGAACAGACTGAGAGAAATACATTCAGTCCTACAGGAAGATTTCAAGGAACAAGGACAGCTGAAGGAAAGGATCAAGGAAAAATTCTTACTGGTGTGGAACAAGAGCAAAGGTAAGCAGGGCAAGAAGGATGATCCAGAAGGCAGAAGGAAGCCTGGGGAAGCAGCAGGAAACGCAGAAAGCAGGACGGAGCTGTATGCAGGGTTTCACAGTGTTTGGGGGAAAAAAAATCACCCTGCTCTACGGCCCAGATGCTAAACTAGGAAAAAAGTGGCAACATCTGCAGGGTCTGTCAGCCATTAACTGCCATATTTGTGATTATAACACCTGATCAACGACCCATTTGATTGCAGCTGGATTGGGAAACCAGCTGCTGTTGCTGCCAGCTGAGATAAGCAGCAGTATTCACGTGGAGACACATGGCTGAGTACTGGTGAGGTGTGTTCTCAGGACAGTGGGCAACTGCTGGCTGTTGATAGGAAACCCACAAAATGAGAAGTGTTGCTGCTCAGATATCATCATGGCTGGCACACAGGGAGTTCCCTTCTACGCTGCGCAGCAGTGCAGTGTGAACCACAACCACAGCAGAACATCAAAACATCTAGGGGTGGGGAGGGTATTGTTTTAGGCTCTGTACAGTATGCTGTCAAATAGCAAACTGAAGTTTAGGAGGAATGATTAAATCCAGAATTGCCTTAGCTTTGGGGGATATACCTGAGGCCAGTTCCAGCTGGAGTTCCAGCTCTCTGTAGAGGTTTTCATCCTATGTGTCTAAGCACCTGATGAAAGAACTTAGTGTAATTCATACTCTTAAATTACATGGAAACTGATTCCTAGGTTTTTAAGTCCCATCTCTAGTTGTCTGCTTAACTACACTGCATGTAATTAGCATTATCAGCTCAACAGCAGTAAGGAAAATTTTGGGTAAAGTAAGATGCTGAACTAAGCAAAATCACTGACCTGGGCACGGAAGACAGTTGCTGGTTTAGGGCAAAAGCACTGACTGTGCAATATCAAATGGCTTTTACACGCTGCTTTGCAAATACTCCTGGGTACGCTGTCAGCTTGGAAAGCCTTACCCCACAGCAGGCTTCTGCTCAACCACATGGATCTGTCACTTGGGTCGCTGAAGTAACTGATAGATGTACTAGGTTAGTGTTTGTCCACGTACAGGATGACAAGGGGTAATGATGCACACTCATCCAGCATTTATCACAAATGTGTGCTGATAGTAGAGAAATAGCAATATACCTTTCCTCTTCAGGTTTGTTTTTTAGTGGGTTGGTTGGTTGGGGTTTTTTTGAGGGGTGGAGGGCAGGGGAGAAGGAAGAAGGAGAAAGGAGCAGGAAAGGGTACTTTATGATTTAGTGGAAAGCTCAGAATTACGGCATGGTTTTTACTTCCCAAATTGTGTACTGAGTTGGGTAGTGGAATCAGCGTTATGCAATACAGAATAGATTGGAGAACTCGGGTCATTCTTCAAACCGAGGAACTTTACTGTACTTGCACTTAACTGCTGGTGCAATCCCTCCCATTTGACAGCTAAGTCTCTTACTGTGGACTGCATAAAAGAAAAGCATTAGAAAAAACATGAGTCTTCTTGCATTAACAGGAGATGACTGAGGGAGAGAGAAATTTTTAGGGACGTTAATAATTTATGTGTGATGTGAGGTGAGGAAGAACACTTCATATTCCATTGGTTTCTGCCTGAACAATTCTCATGTCGTCATCCTGCTCCTTGCTAAAACAAATGCTAAACATTTCTAAAGGCCAATAAACTTCTTTGCATCATTCAGAGCATTTTTGAAATCCAGTTTTTACTTACATCAAGAAGTGATATTGCATTTCTTTCCCAGAAAAAATCCCAATGGTTTTCATCAAGAGAGCACCTCAAATACTGTTTAACTACTGTTACTACAAAGAAAACAAACCTAAGGAATGTATGTTGCTGATGAATTGTATTAATAAGTCGCTGAGAAATTATAATGCTATGACTGGCTGATGTTTCTGCAATTCTGCATTAAGGACTACATGAAGCAGACAAGGAATGGTGAGAAGCTGACAGTACTGGGTTACTAAAGGTTTATTAACTTCTTCAACATAAATAAAAATGAGTGAAATACTTGAAAGTAGTACTAGAAAGAGCTGTGTTGGTTTAGAAGGATGATAAGCAAATTGCATTTTGTTGCTGGCCTTATTTTATAATTGAAGATCAATTTAAAATGCCATGGCATGAAAAAAAAAGCACCTGAAAGTTTCAAATGTACTTTCTATTAGCTAGCTTTCAAAAGTTCCTTAAAGAGAAGCTGGGTAAATTACATTTGCCAAAATATCTTTTTAATAAGAGATAGTGAGAAAAGCAGGTGAAATCAATATGAATAGGAAACTTTAGACTAGGTCTTCCTTTGGTCAATATATGTTTGGGCTTTGAAAACTTAAGATTCTGTTCTGCTTTAGGCAATAAGCAACTTTGGTTGATGATTCTACCAGAAGATCTAAAAGTGTTTCAAAATACTTTCACTTTGAATATTAAAAAAAAATAAATAATACTTCAGCTCAAGCCACTTACAGTTACAGCACAAAACCCCCCATGCATGTAGAAAGGCTAATGTCTGCACTGGGGTAGAGGCGGTGCTTAAAAGGAAACTAGCCAAGGACCTTACACCTGGACCTCAAGGGCATTTTGATGCTTAACTAGCATTGCCTCTGTCCAGAGACAAAGAAGTTGATGTGGATTTGCCCCATGTCAACAAAATTATTCATAAGTCATGCTGCTAGAGAAATTCGATTCTCTCCATGCAGGTTACAAAGGGTGTCTCTTCTGATTTTAATCAGGGGAAAGAAGATGTGCAAATACTAAAGTCAGCTGTACTAAGGATGGGAGCCTAAATAACCTACTTGGCATAGGCTTTGTGCCTTAGTTACATATGCAGAGTTTGCTGCAACTCCCAGTTTAGATGACTTAGGCCCGGATACCCAGAGCTGTAAGTACTTGACACTGACAGACGTGACAGGAATTTATGTGAGTATCCACAATCCAGGATATCTGTCAAGACGTATAGCGAGATTCATCCACTTAGCCATGTAGGTGCTGTTGATTCAATCCCCAAGGAGTTGTTCATGGCGACTGAATTGGACGTAGCTGTTCTTTAATTATCTACGGACAGGCAGGAAGAGCAAGCTAAATTTGGACATTACCTCAGAACTGACTAAGCCAGGGACTCAAGCCATTCATTGTTACTCATTCAGTTGGGAAAGTTAAATACAATACAAAGTGTGCTAGATGGTGTCTAGTTGTACTCTCTCCAACAGCAATGGGATACTTGCCAATGACTTCAGTGGGTGGGGACTGGACCCTGAATCTCCATTCTCCAGCTCTTTCTGCAGTTGCATTTATGAGCTCCACCTACAAGTGAACAATTCAGGTTCTCATTGACTCCTCATTTTTCCAAATAATGGAGATTATATAGTTTCTATCAACCATTCTAAATTATTTGCAAAGGGAAGAAAAATATATCCTGCCTTGCAGATACTGGGAGATGTCTTGCCTTTATAAACAGGGTTTCAGGCATTAGAAACATCCAGAACTATGAAAAGATATTTGTTGTAGAGCAGCTACCACTCTGGAAGCAACTGCTTCTGATAGCTGGTGCTATGCAGGGCAGCTACATTGCTACAAAAATCATTGCAGTTGGGAGGCTCAGTGTTCAGTATCGTTGAGGGAACTTCTTGCCTTCTGCATCAATTTGCTGTTGTGTTAGTGATATCAATAATAGCTCAGTGATGGAGGACCTTTTAAAAGCCTAGACAGATTGACATCCAGAAGTTACTCCAGCTAAGGTAGAAATCATTTTATAAAATGAAGTGAAAGAAGTTCTGCTTTTGAAGCTTGCTATTCATTGATGTAAACACATGAAGTAGTCTCATCCAGAAAAAAGGCAACATGTTAAACAGGAGGCCACTCTTGTGTCTTCTGGCTTTTAGGGTACATAAGACAAAAATTATTACTAGAACAGTGGTTATTACAGAAGATGTGAAACTTCCTCATTGATTTATGATCTGTCAAAACATGCCATTTAAACAAAAGCATTCACTTGGAGTTCATCGTGTTCCTGCAGTTTTCTGCTGTAACAACTGGATTTCATGTTAAGCATCTTATTGTCTATTTAGCAAAAAAACTCAAACTATAATGAAGCATTGTGATAATACTGAAATTACACAGTGATAAAAGCAACCCTTTGGGGATTAAGAATCCACTCCACAAGAAATTTAATGTGTTTTGTCTTATTTCATTCTGCAGTCTGATTCCCACCCCTCTTGACGAACTGTGCTTCTGGCCCCTGGCCATCATGTTTTTATTGGGGATGTTTCCAAAGTCAATTAGAGAGCCAGCACGTAAAAAGCCATCTTCTAGTTGGTTGGTTCATACATCTTGTCTTGTCATATGTTTCTTTAGTGGATAAAACTCCACAAACCTACAGTCGCCCTGTTGCTGAAAAGAACAGGCAATAGTCCACTTTACTTTGAAATTCTATTCTACATTAATTTTATTTTTTAGTGCCAGTAAAGCATTGACATTTTTCAAACAAACTTTTTAAATAGGAGCAGCCTTTTTTATAAGTAGTATTTATAGTATCTATTTAAACCTATCGAAGCCCCACTCTTCCACCTGACAAGCTCGATGGATTCACACATTCTACGTGTCCTGAAAGCTGAACATATTTTGTGGCAGCCTTCTGCTACAGACTGAAAATGGAAACTCCTGGTGATGGGATCAAAGCCAGAGGAAAAAAATCTAAACAGAGAAGTATCTACTTAAGAAACAGTAGCAAATCTAAGACAGAAATACAGTCAGCAGTAGACTGAGCTGTATACTGCTCTGCAGTGGGAGCTGAGATTCGGTGTGCTTCCATTGCTGCGGTAAAGTAAGGAAGGTCCTGCATTCTTTGAGGGTGCAATAAGGTGCATTGAACAATCCAGACTAGAACAGACATCTGCTTCTAATAAAAATCCATCTCTGTGCACAAAGCCTGAGTGAAGAGGCGTGGGACCTACGTTTTCCTGTACATCCTGAAACCTGCCTGGCATGCAACCTACACTGTGGGGCACATGTACAGCTCACCACCCTCCCAGATCCAGGGGATTCACTCTGCCTTACCTATGCCCTGCAACAGGATCACAAAGACCTGATATAGTAGAATCTATAGTCATGTCCAGAAAAGCAAATCAAATTGAGTAGACTGGTCATTTAACATTTCTGACTTAAAACAGCTGACTTGAATTAAAACATACAAAAAAAACCCAAACCAAAACAAAAAAAAACACCACCAAAAACACACCCTGAATAAAAACCCCAGCCTTGGCATAAATTTAGGACAAAAAACTTGTCCTCTATCAGAAAAAAGAGAGGCTTTCTCTTTGTCCAACCTACTGTGCATTAAAAAAAAAAAAGTCTACTTATCACTCAGTGATTATTACATCTGCAGTTTAACCTCTTTTTTCCATTTCCAAAGCCATAAACTGGCTTATAAGGCTGAAGTAGTTGTGGGACAGCAATTAGCAAATGCAGAATACAGCAGTTTCTAAATGTCAGTTCCTGTTCCACCATTGGAAGCTCCGCATAGGTTGAAGTCAAGATGCTTGACTGAGATTGAATACATAAATTTCTTTCTGTTCTTTTTTACTAAAATACTTTTAAAACTGGACATAGGGCAGTAAAAGTAACATATGACTCTTTTCCCACCAGAAAGCTTCTAAAACTCTTTGGGAAAAGTTGAAGTCTACTGTAGGCATGTTCTCACCTACATGGCTGCAGGAGCATCTGCCAATGGGATTCCAAATGGTGTTTGCTAAAGTGCAGAGCAATGCATGCTGTGAACAGAGAAAGTTTTACAGTAGTGACTTATTCATGCACACTAGTGGCTGGATCAACTGTTTAAAGAGATGGTAAGGGGTATATATCTGTACATGCCTACAGTTAGTGTTGGCAAATACCCTTCTAAGTATTTCAGATGAGACTATTTCAATTTATTTATAAACCTCATATACTCTGGAATTTTACTCGTCTGCATTCCACTCCCAGGAACAAGTTCCAAAGAGCTCCAGGAATACAGAAAAACATAAAGGATACTGCTGTTTTGGGACTGACTATAGAGGCAATAAAGTCATGCCTCTGAATGAGGGGTGATATCCTCTGAAAGAGGAAACAGCGTCAGGTACAGTAGAGAGCTGTTCACTTTGCAGTTAGAGGCATAATGCAGCAAAATGTATATGACAGAAACGTGAAGGCCTATGCAATTGTTAAAACTAGGGTCTTAATATGAGAGATGCCAGTCACAGAAGTCAGGTAGTGAAAAGGAATGCTAAAAATTTAGGAAATGGCATTTGCAATCACTTTTAGTATGGAGTGAGACTGATCCCAGTAAGAACCTAAACCTTCTGGCTCTTGCCTCTCTCACCTCCGTGCTGAAATCCACCTAACAATTCAAGGACAAAACATGACATTTTTCTTGTACCTTCAAGACATATTGGAAATATATAAAAGAAAAAAAGGATTTTCTACAGTTTCTTCTCCACCACATTTCCATACCTGAGGTTCTCTCTGAGCCAGCTGTAAAATTTCCATACCTGCATTTACTTCTCTGTTTAGAGTCCAAGGAGTAGCACAGTAGAATTCCTTACCTAATGAGGAAAAAATCAGTGCTGCTCATTTTGCTCAGCTCAAACTTTCAGGCTGCAGCATTATTTTCTTTTTCACATTTGAAGAGCGGTGACAAGGATGTTGTAACTGCCATTTGAAAGAACAATCTATAGACCCATACCCACCTTTCTTCAGGAGCTGTGTCACATTTATCTCAGAATGTCATTCTTCCATACCTTACTACAAATGTTTCACTCTGAAACTGTCCTGAAGCCTTTAATAGCCACCTGTAAATCAAGGAACCTGAATTCAAGAAATCTGGATGGTAACTATTGCTCTAGGATACCTGCCATCTCAAGAGCTGTCTATAAGAAACCTGGCACTCAGCAGTATGTGGAAGGGCTATGCACATTGAAATGCCACTGAGACTTCAGTCTTCCTATAGCCACTATATGGAGCACTGGAAAGTGGAGGAGTGCCCTTTGTTCTCTAAGAGCACGTCTGCGTGCAGAAAGCTGCCTGGTTTGTGTCTACCACATGTATTAAGCAGTAAATCTGGCAGGATTTTTAACTTGTCTTGATATTTGGTGACTCAAGATGAATTCATGTTAGTTTGGTGTCCCTTCGAAAAGCTGCCAATTCTTGGACACAGTTCCATCTTTTGTAGATATTTTGCTAGAGGATGCCTATATTCCATAACCGAAAGGTAGACTAAACAAACTGAAATGAGTCTCTTATCTTGGAAATTATATGCCCAGTGCAGAATTCAGATCTGCTGCTCAGTTCCATGTTATCTTATGAACTGGTCTTCAAAAAGGCCAATGGAATCCTGGGCTGCATAGGGAAGAGTGGGGCCAGTAGGTCGAGGGAGGTCATTCTCCCCCTCTACTCTGCACTGGTGAGGCCACAGCTGGAATACTGTGTCCAGTTCTGGGCTCCCCAGTTCAAGAAGGACAGGGAACTGCTGGAGAGAGTCCAGCATAGGGCAGCTAAGATGACTGAGGGATTGGAGCATCTCTCTTACGAGGAAAGGCTGAGAGAGCTGGTACTCTTTAGCCTAGAGAAGAGAAGGCTGAGGGGAGACCTTATTACTGCATACAAGTATCTAAAGGGTGGGTTGAAGGAGGATGGAGCCAGACTCTTTTCAGTGGTTCCCAATGACAGGACGAGGGGCAATGGGCACAAGTTGGAACAGAGGAGGTTCCGTTCAAATAGACGGAAAAACTTCTTTACATTTAGGGTGACAGAGCACTGGAAGAGGCTGCCCAGGGAGGTTGTGGAGTCCCCTTCTCTGGAGATTTTCAAGACCCGCCTGGATGCAGTCCTGAGTAATGAGCCCTAGGCAATCCTGCTTTGGCAGGGGAGTTGGACTAGATGATCTCTAGAGGTCCCTTCCAACTCTGAAAATTCTGTGATTCCGTGATTGCTACATCCAGCTCGATAGCAGTGTGCTTCGTTGGTTGGCGTGTTACTATCTCTAGGAAAACTTTACTCTCTGCCTACTATTTCAAGTCTTCTGGCCCTTCTCCCTGGGCTCAGAAGAAGTAGGTTTCCTTAAGTGTATCTCACATCCCATATTGTTTAAGCCCTACAATTTCATCAACAAATAAATTATAAAAAAAAATAACAATTCCCCAAGCCTTCTGAAACTTGTCACTCTGGCGTTGCCTTTTTTTAAGTTAGCCACACACACGCAATGATCTAAAACCAGTAAAAGCAATTGTTTTGCCTTTAATCGGAAAGCTTATACTCATCTAAGTTGTGCTCTTCCAGAATGCAAACAAAAGTTGCACTCAATTCTTCTTCTTCATGGGTGATTATATATGTTTTTAGTTGTTTATACATCTGAATGCCAACAAACGTGCTTATGGCTCTCCAGCCAAAATGCAGTACTATAACAGTCAGATAGCTCACCTCTTACTATAAAGTTTACCTTTAATTAGAAAAACAAGTGTGTCATGATAATTCTCCCCTTGTCATATGACTGGACTAGGAGAGAACTGTCTGGTTTTTGGACATACAGTACTTTCCATGAACTTTATTTCACCTGTGTTAACACTATTGGTGTCAAATAGCCAGCAAATGAACTAATAAGGCACAATTAGCTGAGTACCTTAAAAAATACCAAGAATATTGAAGCGAGGCTAACAATAAATATCTATAAAAACTAAAAATTATATGCTCTGCCTCCTTTTTCTCATCAAATTCAGAAAGAAGGCAGGGAAAGAGTTGTGCTTCGACAGAGAAAAGGTTTGTGACATTTTCCATTGAATCATAAATACTAAGCAAAGTCAGTCAGGCAAAAGGGAACTTATTACATGTTACGCATTTAAAGTGATACTATTTGAAGAACTGCTGCTACTCCCAGTAAGTAAGAGTGAAACCTCACTACTTCTCTACTACTCAGTGAAGCAGTGATAAAACTTTCAATGTGATATCTGATGCACGTCCAGCTGACACATTTGTAGTTGCACATCTATATATAGCAGCCTATTATCAGTTTAACACTATTCCAAATTACTATGAGTCTCAATGAAGCTGTTTATTTTTTGTCTCTGACTGAATAATTGATTTAGACTTGCTGAGAGCCTGGCCCAAAATTTCTTAGTCTTAGCTATTCTGGTAGGAAATCTATTCTCAGCAGTAAGGAGACTGAAAAAAACCCCTCACGTCATGCAGTCACTGTATTTAATCAGAAGCACAAATAAGGTAACTTCCCAGCCAAAGATGCATCATTAATGACAGATCTAAAGACAAAGATATAAAAAAATGTTTTTAAATAAACCAGTCTCCTAATATGGACCCAGCATGTCTTCTTCCTGCCAATTTTTGTGCAGAGGTAAGTGGGTAATTATCGACAGCCATGCCAATATTAATTTTAAAAACTGCCTGGTTTCTGCAATGCAAAGCCTCACCAAACAGTACCAGACCTTTGGAAAACAGGGCAATAAGAGCATACCAAGAGGATGAAAAAATTCTCTTCACAAAAACATGCAGGAGTAACTGTTTACCTCAGCAGCTCTATGTTGCTGGGAGTAGACAAACCCAGAGACCACCTTTTTAAAGGGATTTGTAGCTTGCCTTTCTTTGAATAAATGTAATTCACACCTTATCTGTCCATCTGTAGGATAATGCCCAAAGCTGATCTGTGCTTGATGTGCAAATGCTAGGTCTATCATTTGCATGCACAAGTGATATGCAGGGACCCATTTGCACTTACATATGTAGAAGATGACATTTGAAAAACTGGCTCCCAGAATCATTCCTTCTGTGAATGTTATGCAGCCATCTGTACAAAAGTAGCAACCAGATACTTTGCCATCAGCAGAGTGTTAGACTTTCAGATATGACTAGTTGAGAGGGTTTTTTGTCCAAACTTCATTTCAACAGTAAACTGGTTTTCTGACTGACACAATTTTTCAAATAATGTTAAATATGCTGTTGGTTTTCAGCTGAATCCTTCCTTTTGTCATCATTGCCAAATTTGATTGATCCGATAGATGCTAAGCATGTTCATGCCCTGGACTTCATTTCTCTCTGTGGTACTATGATCCAGGATTCTTGTGACACATTCTAGCAGGTCAGCAAGAGATGTGTGATCTCTTGAGGGACTGTAGCTTATGAAAAGAAACATTACCTCAGATAACACCACAGCATTTTGGGGGAAACAGAATCAAGGTTCTTTTTCTTACCCCATTTCCAAAAGCATTAAAAAAATCCAACAAAGCAAAAATCTTCTCTCCAGTCCATTCCAGTGAATCTGAAAATTCAAATTTGCCACATAATGGTGCATCATTCCTCCAGGTGCGAACTGTTCCAGGGCAAAGGTCTTTTCCAGAGAAAATTATTGTGACAACTTTTCAAAAAGATTTCTTTGCATTAAGATCAATGTAATTCAGCTGCTCAAACCAGGTACAAACTGGTCAGTGCTCTGTTTTCAATTATGTTACCACTTGATCAACGGAGTGGATGGACAAAGTACACACTGAGAGAGGCATGAAGGGCAGGACCTCGGACGATGAGAAACACATATGGAATCCACGGGTCATGCGCTATGCAAAATGCTCAGTATGCTAAATCTATCAGAGGCTACACTGTTGAGACTCTGTAGTATACCCAGTTACAGATATTAAATGCGTGTGCTGGATGTTAGATTACATCTGACTCAAATAACCTAAACGCAGGTGACGGCCAATGGGAGAACCCATCAAAGAGTCATGAAAACAAGAGTGTGGCAATTTTCCAAAATCTGCTGAAACAGCACACATGCCAGGACAGGTGTTACCTGCCTCCGCACACTGTGCCAGAGAAGTTAATTAGAAAAGTGGAAGAGTAACTTCTGTTTGTCATATTAATCTGTGTAAATACTCATTTCGTGTTACCCTTCCTCAGTATTTTACATGAGACCGAGATCATGTGTGCACACGTACACACAGATCAGAGACATGGATGGGATTTTTTCAGTGAAGCATAATCAGTTTTATATTCTTTCACTCTTCTGCTGGGGAACAGGAAAAAAAAAAAAAGAGCCTTTTACACTTTAACTACATATTTACACAGAATCACAGAATGGTAGGGGTTGGAAGGGACCTCTGGAGATCATCTAGTCCAACCCCCCTGCCAGAGCAGGTTCACCTACAGCAGGTGACAAATTTTAGGACAAATTTTGGTCTCAGTTACATAAATACTGGTATCTGTTGAACCAAACAGAATTTTATCCATGAATTGGGGAAAAAAAATTACTTTCCTATGGAAATGTTGCTGCAAGCCAACACTCTTTAGAAAGAAATGCTGCATTAGACTTTACTTGAAAAATCTCTCTGGAGACCCAAGGTGCCCAACAATGTCTGTGCTGCTAAAAGGAGATGTTTAAAATTTGCCATTTTTTTTGTCCCCCCTTTCCTTCACATCTTGTCTTGTTCTAAGCAATCTTATCCCACTTTGGTAACGCTTTATTCTTCCATCCTACTTTCATAGCGTTTTATACACACTTTCTGAGATGGTGTATTATTGCACAGGATGCAAGACAATGACAAATCTGGATCTAGGAGCCAGTGGACTTGGGATTTGCTTTTGTATATGTTTGAAAAATGCATTTAGGTTCCCAGTCCTCAACTAGCAGGTGAAACCAGTCAGTAGTGCTTTGGGTTTGCTACCAGAAACGTTTCTAAGGTTTTAGTGAAAAAGGACATCAGGTAGGTGACAGCTTTTATGAGGTATATGTTTAAAATCATTCCCCCCTCTCCAAGATGACATCCATTTCCATAGAAACAGGTAGAAATGGACCATTAGCATCCATGAGTCAATTTAAGGTACTAGTGGTCAATTTCTATCACTGAAAAAAGAGCTCGAATTTGTGAAAATGGGAGTTTTAAAATGACCCTTAAAAAAATCTTGTAATGTATTTTTCTGCATTTGCCAGGCTGGGTCTCTGTGGAACGGTCACAAAGCCACTTGGAGACAGCAGGGAAGCAGAGGAAGAGTATGAGAACTCGAGATCCCATGCAATAGCTGGAAGTAAAAAGCAAAACAAAAGGCAGATGAAACTTTGGGGTTCTAAAGACCCAAAATTAAAATGCTAATTTAAAATTGCATAGACTTGCTTTTTAAACAGTGAGTTTTTAATATCTTTGTTTGAAAACCAAATTCTCAAGTCCCTTTAACAACTGCAACTACACTCTTTAGGAATTCACTTTCCTTGGAAAGGTACAATTACAGGAGAGAAGCAGCTATCTAGGTCACGGGGATATTTAGTTACTAATCATATATACTTTGATATGTTGTTTTACCAGTGCAGTCTACCCCGAAAGACATGAAAGAAGGAATTCCAAAGTTTCTTTTGCTATGTAATTGCAGAATGCTGAGCTGTAAGAACACTAGACTTGAGGTCTCTTGAGATTATGGTTTAGCAGCATGGTACAGATACTGAACCTCACATTTCTTTTATTGTGGTGAAGCTCCACTGCCATTGATGACATTACTCCTGCTTTCTAAGCATGAGAAGCTTCCTTTGTGGGAAATCAGGGCAATCAAAACCAGTTTTGCAGTGGCTGCTTTCAAGCCTAAGTGTGCATGTGTTGTGCTCTATTTGCACATTACATCAACCACAATATTTGACTGCCATTTTTGCTCTTGTGTCTTTGTATGCAGTTAAAAGTCTACATGTTCTTTCTGGAGTTTGCACCCACTGCACAAGACTTTAAAAGCATCAACGAGGAGTCTGCACTGCAAAATCCTACTTCTGCTTCAAGGCAGAGCAGCAACATTTCTGCACAGCAGTTTGGATGCCTAGGGCTCAGTAGCTTCTCCTCTCTTTGGATGAGTTTCACTCCCCCCGCAGATGGTTAAAGGATGAAAATTACATGCTTAGGGGTTTGGGTTTGGTTTTTGTTTTTTTTTTTTCAGAAATTCTGCCTGATTTCTACAGTGCATTGATATAAAGGTCAAATTCCATCAGCTTCTGCCAGAGAATTCTTTGAATTTTGTTCTTTTTTCCAGGACACACAATGAAGCAGTACACTTGGCTTAAAAATGTTTCAACTTTGGGGGATTTTTTAATTTCTTTTATTCCAAAAGAAGTGTTACCTTTGTAAAGCATTTGTTGAATTCTGTATTTAGCTCCATTATTTCAGTATTTAGTCTTCAGCATTGGGTTGAGTCCTTTTTTTCAGTCTCCAAAGCTCTCAGAAGCGAAAAAGAACATCATGTTCCTGCGGACTGCCCAGGACACATGCTTCACAGCTGTGCCAAGTTTGCAGCTGACCAATTGGCCTACGTTGCAAGAAGACTCATTTTCAAAATTTACAATCGTTTTTTTAATGTGTGCCAGATAGGCCGACTCACTGTGAGACTTCTTTGATTTTATTGACGTTTAGAGCCTCATCCAGTTCCCAGTGAAGTCAATGGGTGTCTTTCCAGTCCTTATAGCAGGAGTTGGATGAATCTCTAAGTGGGCAGGACTGTTTCCCGTCACCTATTTTGCCCACTGAGACATTCAAAAGATCACCGACCCCCATTCTGTAATGTTGTATAATGCCATTTATCCTGGAATTTAAAAGGAATTGCATGATCTTCAAAGGTAGTTACCAACTAAAAGGTGGCAACTGATTTAAACTAACTCTCCAATGTTAAGCCCCTCATGAAAATGGTAATGCTAATGGCATTATTTTGTTTGATTTGTTCCAGAAATAACATGTGCCTTTTAGAGTCCAAAGTCCTGCTCCCTGAACATGGTGGCTTGTCTGGGTGAAGGAAGTACACAAACAAGCAAGTGTTAGGCATCTAATCTAAAATACTCTGATGTGATTTCACTAGCAGAATTTTTATAACAGTGGAAGCAGGCATAATTCAACTATAAAATGTTTTGATTAGAGTTTAATGTCTGAAACTATTTCAGACCGAACATTTCAGTTTACAGTGCATATAAACAGACTTCTGAAAATCAGCATTTGCAAAGATGAAATCATAAGCTGGAAGACTCCAAACCCAGATGACATTTTAGTCTGTAGCCAACAACAGCATCCACTCTGCAGAGTAAAATGAACAGGGCAGCAGCAATGTTCGTATACATATTTGCATGTGTATGTTAGTATATAAGCACAAAACCATGTATACAGTACATGCTCTGATGCCATTTCTGTGGTGTGTGCAAAAAGGAAGAAAATGAATGAGCAAAAAATTGACTGGACAGTTTAGGGCTTTTTGTTCCAATCACTCACCAAACTACTGGGGGGAAATGAAAGAAAATAAGCTGAATAATTCTTCTCCATAGTTGCTAGGGAAATTCTTTTCAGCAACCTGAAGTAGCATGACATCAGTATGGTATACATAGGGAGGAAGGAAGGAGGCAAGATAGCCTATTTTCTGAAAGAATTGGACTTTTTGGTACCTTACTTTTCTCTCCCTGTCTCAGTGTCATTCTCTGTCTCTGGAATTATTATAAGAAAGTACACAGAAGAGACAAAAACTAAAAAGATAAATTGTTACAAGAAAATAAAAGAATATTTGTGCCATAGAAGAGTTGGTGCACACTACTTCTATACTTCTGGTGAAAGATCACAAACACCTAATAATTCCACTACAGTTGAAGTTGTCACTCTCACAACTTTCTGGTATCTGAATTCAGGATTGCTTAGGACCCTAGATTCCTTCAACTGGTAGATCTTTGTGCATGTTATTTGGCACTGGACGGTTCACTCCAGAAAGTTGTTAGAGTCCTGAAAACAAAAAGAGAAAGAAAGTTCCCTATTGTAGGTGCAAAGGCATGTGACTTCTCTGAAGTGGAGCTAAATTAGGGTGACATATCAATTAAAGTTTTTAGTAGTGATGGCTACAGGAACATGAAATGCTACACCAAAGAGTTGGAGAACCACTTACAATGCTAAGGCATTTGAGAATAGGCTACATGGAACAATTTTGGCATGAAGAGCATGAACTAGGAGTATATTGGGTCCTTTCATCTCCACTTTCTGCACACTCTAACATAATTGAAAGTGTACTGTTAGAAAAAGTGGTAAAAGGTACAGAACATTTTTCTACATTTCTGTTAAGAGAAGGGAAATGCTATGAAATGAGCTAAGACAAGCACTGAATCTAAAACCAAGCAATTATGGAAGAAGTGATGTTAGACTGCAAGAAGAAAAGAAGAACAGACTTTCCTCCAAAAAGCCAGTGAAGAAAGAATAAAACTCTAGTGAGAAAAAAATAAAACTCTATGTCACTGCAAATGTTAACATTTGACAGTTCTCTCTCTAAAATAGTTTCAATTTCCAGTTGCATTGTTTCCCAGAGAGAAGACAAAGAAGTCAGTTATAGAAAGCTGACGAGATCATGCTACCTCAAATAAAATGAGAAGGCCAAAACTAGGAAAAGCAACAGCCTAAGACCCCTGGACAAGTTTCTTCCAAGGCAGCTTAGAGTCATACACGGATGTTAAACCTATTTTCCCCTTCCTTTACTCTGCCTTCACTTTCCTTGCTCCCAACACACTCATGTCCATTCCTGACCTTGCCCCACCCGGACAAAAGAAGATGACTGAATGAGAAGGACCAAGAAATTACTTTTCATGAACTACTACATATGGGGATCTGCAAAGTCTGGATTTTGTCACTACACCAGGAATGCAAAATACGAGAGGAACAGAAATCTGCTTCAGCTACTGGAGTTAGTCCAGTGGCTAGCTAAGGTAGCAGTAATTGTTTACTTATACTACAATATCATTCAGAAGATTTGTGTGGACCAAAGTTGTGTAATCTTAGGTGCTATGTAAGCACAAAGAAAGGCATCTTCTCCTTGGGACAGGAATTGTAAGGTAAAATGAGTGTCTTAAGGACTTGATAACCAGTGAGGTGAAAGAGAAGAACAGGGAGGCAGCAGCTAGAGCACACACCAAAGAAAGGGGCTGAGAAACAGGCCTCAAATCACTACTTCTGCCTACAACAATAATGACCAATTTACTTCCATATCTGATAACTGTCCACAGGCTTAGCAGCACATTTAGTCATTTCACCTCCTTGTCTGGACACAAAAGTGGCTCATACAGGGGGTGAATTTGATCATAAAATCTGCAGAGTGTGAAAGTGATGCAGGTAGCGTGGGTGTGCGTGCATGTGTATAAGGGGGAAGCCATGTCATCTTTCTTGGGTTTTGCTAGGAAGGTTTCTTTGCTGTTCCCTGCATTTCTTTACTTACCACTGAATCATCAACAGTAGTACTAAAACTATATGAGGGGCAGCACTTCAAATTAATTAGCCTCTGTATGCCGTGTTTCACCAGGTGAGTTACATAGTAGATCCAGTATCAATAGGCTTGACTATTGCTTGGAAATACACATGTAGGCTGCACACCTGGCAAACAGCTGAGATTGCTGGAGCTAAGGAGGGCTTCACTCTTCTTTTCTGCCTACCAACTGCATCCATGAAAAGGGAGGCTGCACAAAAATAGCCTTAGGGCACTGCATCAGGGAGTGCTACTGGTGAGGACAGAGCACTGATTTGCCCCTAGAGTCACCAGGTCTGCACTTACAGTCGTGAATCATGGAATTTTCAGAGTTGGAAGGGACCTCTAGAGATCATCTAGTGCAACTCCCCTGCTAAAGCAGGATTGCCTAGAGCACATTACTTAGGACTGCATCCAGGCAGGTCTTGAAAATCTCCAGAGAAGGGGACTCCACAACCTCCCTGGGCTGCTGATCATTAAATGGAAGCATGAACCTAACTGCAGGACAAAGAGAAACGGCTCCAGAATGCAACAAGACAACTGGCTCCTCTGAAATCCTAACCGAAGTAGCAATGACACTTATATTCATCATGAAATCCCCTTTTCAGGAATATCTATTAAAACCTAGTGAAATTTCTCTCTAAACTTATTTGTAACAACGAATAACGAACGAGTCCTACAACAGAAGCATATAAATGCTCAATTAATAAATGAATGATTATGTTTCTGAAATAATACTCAGTTCCATATGGGCTAACAATTTGCTTGGAAAGCAGCTGATAAAAATCTTAGACACAGAAGAGGAAATTGTTACTAGTTCCTTGCTCAATTAGTTTTACTTTCAACGCTGTGTCAGATAATATTCATACATTGCCCACTGAAGAATTCCATCTCTCTTTCTCAGAGATAAGCATACCCACAGCCAAGATGTTCTCATAAAAGATTAAAATTCTTTCCCTTATCAACAACAAATTAGTCATTCATTTTCACACTGTTGCACTCTGGAATCAGAAAAAATATAAATTATTAACTATTCTTATACTCCATCTACAAAAGCAACTATTTTAGTTAATTGCTAATTTGAGCATGGCTTAAAAACAAATGAGAAAATGTATTGCAAATGTTAGCACTCAAGTATATAAAGTGGATTCTAGAATGAACAATATTAGCACTTAGCAGGGAGATTTGGGGAATAATTCTTCATAGGAATAACTTCATACAAAAAAGATTTGCTGAAGACTTCATTTTCCTACATGGCAGTATAAAAATGGATTAAGGTATTTAGGATACTATTTCCGTGTTATGTATCGCTTATAGCTTAGACTGTATTTTGTTCCCTCCTGTAGTGGAGACTGCTTTTATTGGTAGATACAGTAATATGGTTACATGCACTTGTGACTATTTAAGAAACCTGTGTGGTAACCTAATGATAAAATCCAGTGAAATGTTATCTATTGACAAGATGAATAATTATGACAAGAGTATTTAACACTTTAACTTCATAACATTCCAGAAAGGAATCCTTTAAACAGATATGTCTGCATCACGCCCTTTTACTAGCAATGAACCCAGATACATAAATAACACAGTGGCATAAATAAATACATGCTGGTTCACCTCAGGTGAGGATTGACAAGCAGGATTCAACAGGGCTCAACACAAGGACACGGGACTATGTGATTTGGTTACTTTGTGGGACTAGGTATAAAAATGGTTTTCTGAGGAGTAAAATATCTTTTCACACAGGTAGGGGTAGGTCCTGAAATTATAAGGAGCATTCAGTGGAAGGTATTCCACTTGGAGTTATCATGCAAGGTAGTGGACATATGTAAATAAAGTATCAGTCAACAATTTTCTGGCATGACAGAGGGCTATATCTGCCTCTTAAAGCATCAGTTCTATGAATTTAAAAATATATTCAAACATTAAAGCCATCCCAGAGAATGGTTGGGGGTTTTTTTCTTTCTTATTCATAAGTCAAGCTCCCATTAGATTGCAGTGGTGATCCATTACAGTACCCCACCAGGATCTTGTCCAGCTCTCCTGCAGATGAGAAGGCTCCAGCACACAGGCTGTGGCCAGGTGAGTTGGATAGAACAGACTGCCAGCATAGAACTTTATACTTTCTGCTTAGACTATAGTATAAAAAAAAGCTGGTGAGAAGCCAGGACTGTTGAATTGGCAAAGATGTAGCCCTGCCACCCCAGGCCTACGTTCCATGGGAACATACGGGAAGAAGGAAGCTGTACACTTATTCTGCTGCTATAGACCAGGTGCAGGATAAAGTTAATATGCAAAGTGTGAGCTCACCTGCCACAAACCAGGCTATGCAGGCTCCTAGCAGGTCTCTCAGCTTTGCAGTGCTCTCCTCCAGTGGATCTGTGTGTTGCTTGATGCATGATAGAGCAGAATTTACTGCCACTACCTGGAGTCTAACCACAGTCCAGGAAAGCACTGAGACTCAGGCTTTTTGTTCTGGAAGTCCTCAGGTTGATCATAAGGCTGACTGTCCACTTCTAGCAACAACCCTGAGGGCTAGCAAGCTTCCCTGCTCTACCACACTGCAGCACTGAATCAAGGTCACATGCGTAAGTCAACCCCAACAGCAGTTTTCAGGGAGAACAATGCCTCCAACAGAAACAGCACTGCAATGGTTTCCAGGGCTGGGCACGGGCAGTTTCTGTACTGAGTGCAGAGCAAGGGACTAGCTGACCTAAGCCCTTTACCCACCTCTCACCACACAGCTCTCCAGAGCGGGCCTCTTTTTGCAATGCCTGCTCCAAAGGTAAGCACAGCTGGGGCTTGCATCCCACTGATGCACCTATCCACAGGGCATAAGACAACGAGCTATGGATCACATCTGTCGCTACAAAGACACCCCTGCAGCAAAACTACTGACGGGATCTGTCTTGTTACTTGGAAATGGTAACAGAAGAGAAGTTTTCTGCTTTTTCTATAATCACACTGGCCTCCTCACCTGGCATAAGCTATATCAAGGAGGTCTCCTTTAGATGAGACAGCCAGGGCAACACTCTGAATATCCTGCTGTCTTCATGGAGGGAGGGAGGACTTTTCAAGAAATACTGAGGCTTCAGAATTAATACTGGCATGGGAAGTGAAATCTATTTCAGAGTACCTCCAAAAATTGTCTCCCTTCAGCTTTTTCTTGCCAAGGCTCACTAAGATTCCATGCAGTGTTGATATGAGATGAAATACAGCACTGTGTAGGAAACAAGCTCACCAAGCTTATTCGAATTACTCAATTCCCATTTTAGCTGTTACATTGCTGTATGGGACCCAGATACATAGATCAGGCATCCATCCAGCATGTCCTTGTTCCCACTACAAGTGGTGGAAGAAAATCAAGTTTGTATTATATGATCAGAGTCCTTAGAGAGAATTGTAATGCTTTATTAAAAATCCAGAATACATGGTACTCTCCAACTCAAAATAAGGTAGGACTCCCAGGCCACAGTGAAGAATATCTGTAGACTAAAATCTCCTTGACTTTTCTTTTGAATAAGGTTGGGTTTTTTTTTGAGTTCACTATTCCATTGCTGAAATGCTATTCTAAGCATTCTCTGCATTATTTTGTAGAACATTAGCAACCACACACAGAAAAAAGAAAAAAGAAAAAGACATAGGGGAAACTTTCAGTGATTTAAAAGTGAGATACTGGGCTGTGAATTCAACAGGCCCTATCTTCCCCTAGCTCTCCTGAGTGTAGCACCATAGGGCAGCATGTGCAACATAACACACACTGTTCACCCAGACCTCCCTCTGCCTCTCTACTGAAAGAAGAAATGCTCTCCAAGGACAACTGCCTACAGCTTTTTTCACAACTACACCTGCCCCTATAACTCAATTTCCATGTGGCTTATATTAGCCACACTTTTGCTCTCCAGCTTATTCCATGTTATTCTTGCTATAAGCAACTGAGAACCAGTTGAAGCTAGACTAAGGCATGTAGCTCAGGCAAGGCACATCATAGGCTTACCCAACTTGGAGTTTCTCTGGGTGACACTTGAGTCATGAATATCTAAATTATATTTATTACCTAAATATCTAAAGGCTTCTGTGCTGAGTGCTGTACAAGCACCGAGAGAAACCAGCCTTGCAGGGATACCAGCCCTACCTGGACCACCACTTTCTGCCTCCTGCCTTTCCAGAAAAAATGGATGGTAGTCCTCAGGTGCTGCAGGGCAACCTCAGATGGGGGATTTGCTTCCCACAGTCCAGCCCCTTGGCAGTTTTGAGCTCAGTCACATACAAGAACAGCCACAGTTTCAGAACACATCACACTGCTTTAATAGCACTTCCTCTCATAAGCTTTCAAGAAAATGTTTGCTGTACCAGCAATTCTTCTGGACTCAATTTAACCATGGTGTTTCTTACAGTGCACCTCACCACATCACTCTGTTCCCACAGTCTATATATTTTGTGTTTTTTTTCCTATACTCAAGCCATCAGCATCTTCTGCTTCTTTTAAGACTTTCTCTCTAGAAGGACTCATGAAAGACAAACCATCTTTTTTTCAGTGTCACATTCAAGACTTTTTATGAGTTCAGCTATTTCTTGTATCTGCAAGGCTGTCACAAGATCCCTCTGAGGTCTGACTTATGATATGACACAGCTGATGAATAAGTTCCCCAAGTTCCCCAAATTCCTTTACTTTAAAAAGTGATGCTTCAGGAAACAGGCCAGAGGGCAGTGCTGTCTCTTAAGAAGCTGGTGACCCTACCATAAGCCACAGTTGCATCACATCAAGAGATCTCTTTTCAGTAGCAAGTTGCATGAATAAATTGCACTTCATAACATAGTTTCTGCTTCAGGTAGCTGGCACAGTCAAACAAGGGCAGTGAGAGACAAAACCCTGCTCCAGACAACATAGCTCACTTTCGTCATGATCTGAGTGGACCACCAGCCACTGATTTTTGTTTGCCATCCAAACCTATCCTCATGAAAACAAACCAAAACATCCCCCTACATCAGTAACAAATACTGCCAGAGTCTACGTGGCTCTGTTCTAGGTCCCTTTCCCTCTCTTGTAATGGTTACTAGGACTGGGAGGCACTCCTTTTCCAAAATGTGTTTCACTTCCGAAGTCACACAGAAGTGAAATACTTGTTCTTACATAAAACATGCTACAATGTACAAACTGGTAAGTAGCGGGCAGACACTACCATCCTTATCTTTGAATTTCCATTCTTCTCCTTAGACCCCAAAAGATTACTTTAAAACTGTGGCTTTCTCCCCCCACTCCTCCTTTTCTTTGTGGTTTAACAGATAAAGTCAGAATGCTGCATGTAAAAACATTAAATTATTCTGTTATTCTGAGGCTTACTGATAGTACGAAGATGACAACTGAACACCAAGGATAGCATTTTCTTGTTCTGCTAGTAACAGAGGGCTTCTTTGCTTGGGTTTTTAAGTTTCTGATGCAATTGTCTTGATATGAGTTCTTCAAGTTTTTACCTCAATTTGTTCCCCAAAATAACATTCTTCTTTTCCCTATTTTTTATTTTTGCAAAGGAAGTAATTTCTAAACAACTGTTCATTTTATACTGAAATATACTAGCTCACACGCAATTGTCAAATCCTACTTTTCGTCTAATTAAAAAGGTGTCCCAGTAGCACATACCAAATACATATTCTCATAGAAATTTCACATGTAATATATTGACTCAGCTACATTCCAAATGAAAATAAAAGCAATTCAAATTTCATAGAACCACAGACTCACAGAATAATTTAGGTTGCAAAGGACCTCTGAGGGCCATCTAGTCCAGCCTCTCCAGTTTGCTCCAAGCAGGGCTGGCTTCAAAGTTAGGTCATGAAGATGATCAGAGGGCTGGAGCACCTCTCCTATGAATACAGGCTGAGAGAGTTGGGGTTGCTGAGCCTGGAGAAGAGAAGGCTCTGGGGAGACCTTATAGCGGCCTTCCAGTACCTACAGGGGGCCTACAGGAAAGATGGGGAAGGACTCTTTATCAGGCAGTGTAGCGACAGGATGAGATGTAACGGTTTTAAACTGAAAGAAGGTAGATTTAGATTAAATATTAGGAAGAAATTCTTTACTGTGAGGGTGGTGATACACCAGAACAGGTTCCCCAGAGAAGTTGTGGGGGCTCCACCTCTGGAAGTGTTCAAGGCCAGGTTGGATGGGGCTTTGAGCAACCGGGTCCAGTGGGAGGTGTCCCTGACCAGGGCAGGGGGGTTGGAACTAGATTATCTTAATGTCCCTTCCAACTCTAACCATTCTATGATTCTATGAATCATCCTGTCCTGTAGCTGCAAGGTGGAACTGGCACTGGTAGTTCCACTTGCTGTTCCTATCAAGCAAGAGGAGTAGGCAGAAATAACAAAGGCCATTTGCTGCCATGCATTTCCCCTTGAAAAAGTGAGATGCAAATGTTCTCAGCCTTCTCAGCTAGCTGAGATTTAAGGAAGCTTGACTTTCAAAGATGCAGCACACAGCACCTATATTATCATTTTGGGCTTGCTTAACTGACAGCTATCATGTCATGTGATAGTATTTGCAACAAACCAGTGGAAGCCCTGTTACTGCACTGTTAGTTAGCAACACAATATCACAATACAGCTAATTAATCATGTTGCAAATTTGTCTAAAAGTTTAAAAAAATGCTAGCTCTGGCCCATCAGATTGAACAGCAAAGATTCATTCATTTATTGCTGAAATAAAAAAGAACTACTTTCCTAGCCCAGGCATCAAAAGAAACCTGAATACATTTTTCTTCTGGCCCTGAACTCCTACTAGCATCACAGGATGAGCCCTAATTTTATATTTGCTTCCTAGTACTGTAATTGTTAGAGATGTCACTCAAGATGTATTTTATGTAGGAGCAACAGCACATGTTCCTGCCTGGCAGAATTTGGATTATTCATGCCCATATTGCAGTGAATTTTGCAGGCTCTACAAAAACACATCTAAATTGGCAAGCTTTCCAGGGCTTGGTCTTGCATCTTATGCACTTTACAAGAGAAGGGAAGGTGCCATCTATCAAGTACCCATATTGAGACTTACTGTGATGAGTAACTCCTATGAATAATTGATCTAAGGGTCCAGGATATCTCAGACAATTAGTAGTAAGTTGTGACCTCTTCCACCTCAACGTTATTGGAAGAAACTAGACAACTCTTACTATATACAAGCTTACATGAAATGACTAAACACTCTCAACCTTAATTAAACTGCATCTACTTCTCAGATTGAGCTTGCTACTGCAGGATGCAAATTTCCCTGTGATCAGATGTCAAAACCTACAAATGGCATCTTTAGGGAAACAGACTCAGTAGAAAACACATCTACAGATGGCTGTGGAATTTTAGATACATTATTACTCATGGGGGTCTCATTAGTCCTGGTGGTCTTATTCAGATGGTGCTGATAGACGTCGGGTGCACAAATGATACACTGCAGGTGAAAACTTCCAAGATTTCTGTTCATGCGGCATTACTTGTCTACACAGAAGACATGAGTCTTGCATGGCTGTCAAGCCTAGACTTTTCTATCACTTAGCCACTTAGCATACAAGCACTGAAAGAGCAGAGGAGGAATTACTCATAAATTTCATAAAAAGCAGAATCTTTGTTTACGTAATTTTATATGGTTGAAAGATAAACACAGATGTTGCATTTGCAGATATGATATTTATAGCATTATTTTATCAATTATGCTGTGCTTCAGACATGGAAAAACATTGTCGATTTATCTTAGTAGTCTGTAGATAAAAAAAAACTTATGGATTTTAAAAGGTTTCTTGATCAAAATGCAATTTTTCATACATTTAGTCAAAATTATGAGACTAGAGAAAAAGATTACATAAAAAGTCAACTTTCAGATGACTAAAAATAGTTTGGTTTTTTTAAGTAAAAAAGAAGACTTTTTGAAGACTTTTGAAGACTTTTCATGAACACAAAGTATTTTCTGGCCGTGATCTGCTCACAGAAATCTTGTTTTCCTCTAGTTTTGTGATTTAGAAATGTGCTCCAAAGCAAACTGGAGAAACTCCTTGCTAACAGATCATATTGCAGAGGTAAGGCCCTCTGCTTTTACAACTACAGTAATCTGTTTTTCCAATATCAGGTGGGAGCAGGGGAGCAATTTTTGGGCCACTTTGCTTTTAGTGAGAAAATTTAATTGAGAGAAAGTATGACTTCTCATGGTTTGTGTCTTCTGATAATTCATATATAAGTGCACTTACAGAACTGTAAAAGGCCTCCAGCGGTCACCTATTCCATCTCTCTGGCCAAGGCAGGACAACCAGTATCTCTGCCAGGCAGCTGTTCGACTAGCCTTCCTAAAAACTTCCAGTGATGGAGATTCCACCACCTCCTCAGTCACCCTGTATCTTGAAGAATGGAAAAAAAGTCTTAGGTGTCCACCATAGCATGAAATGAATCATATGCTGGAAATGACTATAAAGGGAGATTTGTCTGATTAGCTGAGATACTGACATTTAGTGCTGTGTCAGGTTTTTGGCCGGATAGAAGCCATTCTATCCTTCATGCAGAACTGAAATAAATTCAAATCAATCACGCTGTGATGCCCAGCATGACTGGCACACTCCTAATCAACTTCCTTCTAGTTTTAACATGAAGGTTATCAGGCTTACTTCTCTGATTCTTCATATGATAGCAAGCTTTGCTTCTTTCTTTGCTGGATTCCTCTATCTTATTTTTAGCTCATTCTCCTCTTTTCTTTTACATGCTAAAATGATTTTAGGCAGTGAAGGAACTTGCTTTTCGTGCTACTGTTTTGTCTTCTGAAACACACTTAAAAACACATTTTTGGGCAGCAATATCTTCTTTGTCCTAGCTATTACAGGAAAACATCACCATTCAGTCTTTGATGCTTGTCCTTCTTGTGATCCATTTTATTTATTTTGTATTTAACTCATGTCTACAATAACTACGGACAGTTTTTCCTGTTGTTTTCCTGACTCCCCACTCTGGTCAGTCCTTTGGGAATTTTACATGAGTCATTTAGCAATGTGTGCTAGTAGAACAGCACAGTTACACTGTATGAATTCATTTTCATCTTTAGGAGCAAGAAAAAATGTAAGTGTTGATTCTCTTTCAACTTCAACCTTCAAATCAGCTAGCTGAAACCCCACTGCTGCAGGATGTCATGAATCACCGGACTTTGTTCTGAACTTAGTAAATGACATATACCATTAGCATTCATCACACCTAAGGTATATTCCAATAAAACTCCCCTGCACAGTCTCCTCAACCTTTGCCCATGCTATCCCAGGAGATCAGATTCAGCACTGATAAAATCCACTAATCTAGGTATCTTGTCTTACAAACGGATTTTCCTTGGTATCTTAGAAGAAACAGAAGGAAATCTCACTGCTTAAAATGTGTCAGTAAAGAAGAAAAATTGAGTTTGCCAGTTGTCGTGGAAGAGATTTGATGCTCTGGAAACTCTGCTTTCCCCACAGATCCTCTGATGAGTGTGTTTTTTCCTCTAAGTTTCCATACTTTAAAATTTCCTTTCTAAGATCGAGCTGAACTTTTTTTGCCAGAGGAAAGGGAACTTCTAGGGTAGAATCTCCCCAGTGCTGCATGACCTTTACCATAGAAAGCTTACCCAGAGGTAAGATGCAAAGGCTCAAATCACCTGACTGTTACTAGTACTGATCAAAAGACCTGCTCACTTTTTTATTGCATTCCCCTAAGCAGCCTCTGGCAGAAATGCACAAGAGATCTCCTGACAGATGGAGACTACAGTTGTCTTCCTTAGCAAGAACAAGTATATATGGCTTGTACCTTGATAATCCTGCCTTCTACCCATATTTCACCTGTTTGTCTTTTCTTCTTTCCATTGACTGTTGCCTTGACAATCTTTCTGTTTACAGGTTGCCTCAATGACTTAACCTTTCAATTGGTCAGGAATATCCTTCACAACAAATCTAAACCTAATCAAACACATCTACATGCATTACACCCACGATAAGCTCTATATGCAAAAGCTTTATGCAGTCCTTAAGACCTCCTGAGAAGTAGCTGATTGAAGAAGGAACCCAGGTATTCAACTTGTGCATCCTCCTCCTTATCAAGCTTTACACCAGCATACTACTTTGCGATGTTCCTAGAGCAAACCTTATTGCATAGCCTTCACCTACCAAGTTGAAGACACCTGGGACTGCAGCACAGACAGGGATCTACCTGGCTGGGGAGCTGCTCTGTGGAAAGGGAGCTGGGAGTCCTGCTGCACAATAACCTCAATATGAGTGAACAAACCTCAATATGAGTGAACAGAGTGCTGCAGCAGCAAAGAAAGCCAATAGGATGCTGCGTTGCATCAACAAGGGCATCACCGGCAGAGATAAAGTAGTCATTATCACACTCTACTCAGCGCTTGCCAGGCCACACCTGGAATATTGTGTTCAGTTACTAGGAATCATAGGAAGTGATTCCTGGAGACACTGGGATAATGCCAGGATCTGTGGGGAAAGGGACTTGAGGGAGCTGGAGTGACCTTGAGACAGAAGTCACAACAGGCCTGACAGTAAAGCCAGCAAGGGGTGCAACAAAACAACCTGCTGCTATTGCCTACTTTCCCTCTTTTGGGTGCCTTTCGCTCCTTGATCGGCAAAGAAAGCAGCAAGTGAGGTGCTTAAGGTGAATGCAAAAGTCAACTTCAGGGAGGAAAACTGGTAAAGAAAGCAGAGACTGAGATGCCTAGCTACTACAGAGAGGGGGCAGGAAGGAGGTCCCAGACCCTGCCCTGGAGACTTTCCCCCTCCAGTGAGGGACACCACACCAGCAGGGAGGGAGTACCATCATTGACTCTAGCCGTGCATTTCACCTGTGGGACAAGTCCAGCCTCACCAACTGGGAACCATTGCTGAAAAGGTTTTTAGTTCCCTTAAATACCCATTGTCAGGCCAGTGCCCAGGACTGGCATTCCAACCAGCCAGTCTGTCTAATCCCCTTCAAAATCCATGCTGTTTTTGCCCTCAGCAACAGCAAATGCCAGAGACAGCAGTCTGGACAGAAGAAATGGAACATTCTTTCTTAACTCTGCTTCTGCCTGTGTTTTCAATCCCACAAAAAATGTATGAGATGAGAGCTGGCGTTTCTCTCAACAATTTTACTATTTAGTATTTGAATTACAGCAATGCTTTTACTTATGTACAAACACCAGTCTCTGTTCCAAATGAGTGTTTAAAAGTCATTCTGTGTGTTTAGGTTGCCAGATAGGCTAATGAGGGCATTTTTACCATTTTCTGGGGACTGGATCCTGTGACTCCAAGGCTGCAGGCTCACGGTGCCCTGTCACACCCCAGTGGGGTCCAATTGACACTGTCATCCCAAGATGCCTTAGGAGCTGTCATCTTCTCTCATCTGCAGTCCTGAAGTGAACATAGTCCTAGTGAATCAATGTAGAAGTGATTAATGGGTGTCGGGAAACATCCTTCTAGTGTCTCTTGGAAGCGTGCAAAAAAGTAAAATCCTCCCCAACGCATAAGAGGCCATGGAAGAGCATCTTTTACAGAAATTAGGGCTGATAAGAGATTTCCACTTTCCCCCCCATACTTGGTACAACCAAATTTCTGGGTTTAGAACATTTTTCAGGAAAAATACCTCCAAAAGTCTAAAAATTACAAGACCATGCTTTGACCTATTCCACTTGGCAAGAACTAATTACACCTTGTTGTAGTAAAACTGTTCCACTTTTTCTCTCAGTTGTCCATGATCAGACCATAACTTAATCTGCTGCTGCAGAATACCCAATTGCCAAATTAAAGCAAGGTGGACACTTCCCTTCCCCGCAGCCAACACGTGCTCTTCTTTCGATCATAAGACTTCAGGCTGTCTTACTTTTCCAGTCCTACAGTTTCTAACAGGGTATCTCAAGGCCTTGCACTCTGTCCCGACAAACGCCTTGTTCTTGCTTTTAATGTTCTACATATCTCTCATTTGGCTGCTTTTAATCAGATCAACCCCGGCACTTGTATTCAAAGCACGGGTCTCAGTGAACCTTTAGCTTGCGTCTTGCATGGTTGCCCTTGCATTCATTCCTTGCCACGCTGGATGTGTTGTACTTTTGCTTAAAACCACTTTCTCCTCTTTCACAGCGACACCTACAAGGACTGAGTCATGGTAACATATGTACGCATATTTAGTATCTCAAGATAAACAGAGACCTGTTCAAACACAGCACACATACCTCAGCAGCACGACTCTCTTGCTGTAACCTCGTGGTGTTGTGTCACACCCTCGTCTTGTCAGATCCACTGGAGACCGTGCACTCCGTGGGGCAGGGATTGTGTCATTTTACTGCGCGCTGCACAGAGCCCTGCAGACTTAGGCACCGTGCGACGGTAATTAATGGTATCAGCTCAAGATCTCTGCTGCTGCAGACAGCTACCACCTCCGCCCATCGCACTGCGCCTGCTGCAAGGCAGCTCTGCCCAGGCTGGGGATGAGGGGCATTCGGTGCGGCCTGGGGCTCCCCACAGCGCAGGGCTGCGCAGGGCCGAGGGGAGGCCTGTGGCCCGTTGCCCATCGCCCCCGGCAGCCCCCCGCCAGGCTGCCCTTGGTGGAGCGGGCCCGCAGCCAGTGCCCCACACCGCCTGGCGAGGGAGGGCAGGCTGCCATCGCCTGCTGCTCCGGACCCCGCCGGACACCCACGGCTCAAGTACTGGGGAGCAGAGCCGCCAGTTTTGTTCTGGGTACACTCCACCAACGTAACATATTACGTCAATTTGGGGGGGGGAGGGGGGTAAGGCGAAAAGAGGAGAAAAATCCCCAAAGAGGAACTAGGCAGAAGCACGTTCCTCTCACCGCCGTCCCCCGGCCTGGCCTGGCCTGGCCTGGCCTGGCCTTCCACGGCTGACGGGGCGCACGGGCCTCGCCGGCACCACCGGGCCCGGCGCCTGTGCGCGGCGACCCCGGACCCGCTTCGCCGCGAGCGGGAGCTACGGGTAACCCGACACCGCCGCCGGCTGCCGGCCCCGCGGTCC